>PIJE02001929.1:26591-80157 GCA_002895965.2 Coryphaenoides rupestris | reverse complement strand
CATGTCTTTTGTGCGCAGCCTCGCAGATATATATATTTATTTGTTTTTTATGCCGGTTTGATGCATTCTCGTACTTTCCATTGTGTACGTTTGCTTGGGCCCCTTAATTCGAAGATCACACCTTTCGGCGGTACACAAGTCTCGTGTTCATGTTGCGTGCACAGCATTGGCTAGCAAAATAGGTTTCCAAGAAGCACAAGAATTATGCTTTGAACAAAACATTTCATAATAGAAGAACTATGGCATGAAGCATCAATGGCAATATGGCATTATGGCATTAATTATGCATTTAAGGAAAACACTTCATAATATAAGAATTATGGTATACATATTATATGTTATCAAGTGGTATATTGTTTACCAAAAATATAGAATCATTAAGTATCAAAACATTTCATGGTAATAACATTAAGGAGTGTGTGGGTGTATCTTCATTGTCCCATAGACTTGTCATTTCATTGTCATGTCTCAAAACCTTGGTATATAAAAAATAATAATAATAAAAGTTTAAATTTCAAAAATTAACAAAAGAAAGACAAGAACACAAGAGTCACGTCTCTTGGTATTTTGGTAACTTATCAGAATTCTTCATTGTTTTTTCAAAGGTGTGAAATGTGACACCTAAGCTCTAAGCGAGGAGCGAGGGGTCATATAGAGGCTCTTGAGGCGAAGGCGGGGGGGCCCGTATATTGTCAATAAAGGAAATCGGTTCACGACAAGTTCAAGTGCCGTGTTAAAGAAATAAAATCTTATATTGACATATAGAAAAATTACATGATTATGAATTGTTAAAAACACTTCATAATATAATGACAATACAAAATAATAACTCTAAACTGTGTATGTGTTCAACGTACCCCCACTGTCATGCCTTGCTGCATGTGAAACCCCTGGTATAGAAAAACCACAGGAAATGGGGCCTCTTCGAGTTCACGACCCCTTTGTCATATGTGTTGAAAGACATTACCAAGATACACAAAATCATTAACTGTCAAAGAATTACAGGATCATACAGAATTATACATTAATCACAATACTTCATAATATAAGAATCATAAGGGTGAGATGTGTGTGTGTGTGTGTGTACGTGAGATGCAAGGCTTGGGACCCCCCACCCTTCTACCTGAAACGTGCGGGGTTTGGTACCCCACACGCTTCTACCTGAAGCGTGGTGCTGTAGGTGACACAGGCATGGGGCCCCTCGCTCCTGCATTGTCTCAGTACAAGTACAGGTCTTTCACTGGTGTCTTCTGTTGAAATAAACCTTATAAGTCATTAGTCCTAATGCTACACAAAATTATATAGAAGTACAATAATAATAATAAAAAAGTTAAAGAGGAATCAAATCAATGAAAGGAATAAATCTTAAGTCTTAAAGAATTATAAATGAATTGGTTATGGGTATGACTTATACAGAAGTACAATAATAATTGTAAAAGAGTTTAGGAGGAATAAAATCAATGAAATGAAAGAATCTTAAATCTTAAAGAAGTATAAACCAATCGGTTATGGGTATGACTTATACAGAAGTACAATAATAATTGTAAAAGAGTTTAGGAGGAATAAAATCAATGAAATGAAAGAATCTTAAATCTTAAAGAAGTATAAATCAATTGGTTATGGGGCCAACCCTAGTTCACATTCGGTGTACCAGGAAACGTGTGAGTGTGACCCCCCCCCCCAGTCTATTTTTACCCCTGCTGCAGACGAGGCCCTTGTTCTTTCATGGCTTACGTACAGCCCCTTCGTTGGTGTTGCCTGCCAAAGTAACCCTTATCTCTAACACATCAGTCATAAATGCTACACAGGATTATACATTTGCAAAAGAAATAAAGAGTTATTAATAAAGAAGTAATATATATAGAATATAATAAAGAAATAAAGAATTGTTAGTCACATATGTCATACAGAATCATGCCCTTCCTATGGGCATTATTCGACAAGTCTTAGAGATAGGGTGAGGAGCTCAGTCTTAGAGATAGGGTGAGGAGCTCAGCCTTAGAGAGATAGGGTGAGGAGCTCAGCCTTAGAGATAGGGTAAGGAGTTCAGTCTTAGAGATAGGGTGAGTAGCTCAGCCTTAGAGATAGGGTGAGGAGCTCAGTCTTAGAGATAGGGTGAGGAGCTCAGTCATAGAGATAGGGTGAGGAGCTCAGTCTTAGAGATAGGGTGAGGAGCTCAGTCTTCGAGAGATAGGGTGAGGAGCTCAGTCTTAGAGATAGGGTGAGGAGCTCAGACATCCGGATGGAGCTCGGAGTAGAGCCGCTGCTCCTTCGCGTCGAAAGGAGTCAGCTGAGGTGGTTCGGGCATCTGATTAGGATGCCCCCCGGGTGCCTCCCTTTGGAGGTTTTCCGGGCACGTCCAACTGGGAGGAGACCCCGAGGCAGACCCAGAACCCGCTGGAGGGATTATATATCTCGTCTGGCCTGGGAACGCCTCGGGACCCCCCAGGAGGAACTAGAAAGTGTGGCTGGGGAGAAGGAAGCCTGGGGGGCCCTGCTTAGCCGGCTGCCACCGCGACCCGGCCCCGGATAAGCGGACGAGAATGGATGGATGGATGGATGGATGGATGGATGGATGAGAGAGAGTATTGCACATGATGTTGGGCAGTAATATTAATAATGCACATGATGTTGAAAGGTAATAATATCAATATATATGTGTATCAATTAGTTTGAAGTAGGCCAAACATATCCTTGACATGTTTCCAGTAATGATGTTTTATTTAGAAGCTGCACTGTGTAATATTAGTAACAGAGGGGGCGGGTCTATCCAGCAAGGCGGGGCTATCATGCAGGGCGAGACTATCCTGGGATCCCGCCCTGCTGCGCTACCCCGCCAGCCGCGACGCCACTTCCGGTCTCCTCCTTGCCCCTAACCGGAGTCCGTATCCGTAACCAGAAGTCCCGCCCTCTCCATGGCCATAGCGCTCATCGGGAGGATCCCTGACTCCTCCTGACTCCTCCCCCTGACTCCTCCTGACTCCTCCGCTAGTCCAGTATATATTATTATATATTCATATCTTATATATATATTAATATCTTATATATATATATTCATATCTTATACTTTAGTTACTTAGTTGGTCATCGTCAGTCAGTTCTCCTCATGGAGGAGGTGCAGTTAGCGCGACTCCTCCTCCTCCTCCTGTCCGCTCCTCTCAGTGAGTAGTCCTGTTTACCAGCAGTATTATGTACAGTATTATATATAGTATTAGTATTATATATAGTATTATATACAGTATGATATATAGTATTAGTATTATATTACACATGACGTCATCAAGTAGCGGAGCGGAAACTTCGTTACGTCACAATACGAAGTTTCATTAAACTTTAATTAAAGTTGTATTCAAGTTTCATTCAACTTTTATTCAAGTTTAGTTCAGTTTAATTCATGACTTAGTCGCTTTGTTACCACATAACCAATGGTTAGCGATGGGTTCAATAGTTTCATCATATATATATGGGGGGTCCCTCATGTTCCCTGTGTTCCCTCTCCAGGGGCCCTCATGTCCCTCGGGTCCCCTGTGGTTCCTCTCCAGGGGCCCTCATGTCCCTCGGGTCCCCTGTGGTTCCTCTCCAGGGGCCCTCATGTCCCTCAGGTCCCCTGTATTTCCTCTCCCGGGGCCCTTATGTCTCCTGTGTTTCCTCTCCAGGGGCCCTCTCCCCGTGCCCTGTAGAGATGACCCCAGCCAGGCTGGTAATGCGGTATGGAGACCAAGCCTCAGTAAACTGTGGAAACAGCACAGAGGACGCGTCCAGGAACCTGCTGGGCATCTCCTGGAGAGTGGGTCAGCAGACGATCCCGGGGCCCCACTGGGACGTGGCCCGGGATATCGACTGGGACCCCAGGCCTGCATGTGTCGCTAATTTCTCTGGAATGGGAGAGTGCAGTAAAGCGTTTGATCTCACCTTCTATAGTAAGTCTGGCTTCTTCCTCCACACGGTCCCATTCCTGCTGTGGTCCTAACGTTTCCCCCTGCGCCCCCAGAGACCCCGGACATCGTGCGGATCTCGGCGCCCCAGGTGGGCGTTGGTATGCTGGCTGACAGCAAGTACCAGTTGGTTTGTGAGGTCCTCAACGTGGCCCCGGTGCAGAACCTCATGGTGAGATGGTTCCTGGGCCAGACCCCCATCCAGGACCAGGGTGGGTGTCGCCTCTGCATGAGTGACACTAGTAGAAAACTCAACACAAAAAAAATGCAATAATATGAAAGAAAACCACAACAAATATATATGTATATATATATTATAGTGCGATATGTACAGTATATAGAGTATATATATGTACATTCTAATGCCACCGTGTGTATGTATATATATATATATATATATATATATATATACACATATACACACAATAAGGCGAGTTCCCGGTCTCGGTGTCCAGGCACCGTCAAAGTGCACGGCTGCAGCCCGGCCCGGGGGAACTGTTCCGGGACCAGGAGCCCTGTGAACGTGACGTCCCACCTGCAGGTGGTTCTGCGCCGGGACCAGAGCAGAGCCCAGTTCAGATGTGAGGCCCAGCTGACTCTGAAGACACTAGATCTGCCCCCGACGGTGTCCCACCCCCTCAACATCACGGTGCTCTGTGAGTTGTGCAGGCTTAAGGCTGGGTGTGGCTTCAGGGTGCCGGGGGTCAGGTTGGATGAAGAAGCATACGAATCATTGATGTCCTCCCGTCTCTCTCTCTCAGATGTGCCCGTAATCAACAGGACCAGACTCCCCGCCATTGTCCCGGTGTTCCGGGGCTACCCTGAGGATCTGGTGTGTATTGCTGACGGCAGACCTTCTCCGACGGTCTTCTGGTTGTCAGAAGGAGGCGTCCGCGTCTTCGGCGGAACGCTGACGGTCACCGAAGCCGGCAGCTACATCTGCAACGCCTCGAATGTGGCCGGCTTCACCCTCCGAGAGGTGGAGGTCGTGCTGAAAGGTGAGCGCGTGCTAACACACAGCTGAAGGTGACCATGAAACACAATATTTTAAAAATAGATGTTGAATGTAGATATGACGGCTAGATCAATCTAACAACTTGCCAAATATTAGAGGCGGCTGGGTCCCAGTAACCTTCAAACGTGTGGCTGGATGCTTGTTGTTGCGTAGATTAGAACCGGCGTGTCGTGGCTGACCTGTTGTAAGACTATAGCGATGCAGCGTTAGCATGCGGATGAGTCACACTAACGGCGCGATTGTTGTGCCCACAGAGGACTACCTTCCTCTCATCGCAGGCCTGGTGGCTGTCATCGTGGTGGTGACCGCCGGCCTCTTCCTGTTCTTCTACTCCATCTACTACAAGAACTCCAAGATGCGTCACTACAGTCTGAGGAGGCACAAGCGCAGCGCTCACAACGGCAACGTAGCGCACAGCAGCTGGGTTGCGCCGCTGCCCATGATCAAGCGCTCCTAGCCCAGCAGGAGGGATCACCATCACCACTCTTACACTGGACCTGATCTCTCACTGAACCCCCAGGCTCCCTCAAGCCTCTCCTAGTCCCAGACCCAGGTTGTGCAGACTACTGGATCAGCAACTTCTCAGAGTCATGGACACCATCTCAAAGAGCGACAAGGGAATAGCAAAGGCGTCTTTATTTTTGTTTGTATGATCGCTCCTATGAACAACTCCCTATAAGAAGTTAAAGTTGTTGAGTGTTTTTGTGATTTATAAATGGACACCAATTTTCACCAACTTCCATCTTAAAGGAGGTCCTCGGTCCTCTGCTCTCTCCGCTGGTCCTCCTCTACAGTCGTCCTGGTGTTGCCTGCTTAAATATCTGGTTTGAGATTGCAGCCAATTCTGCGAACAACATTTGTGTTGCTTTTTTATTATATTTTATGTTTTATGTTTTTTTATTTTATATTGTATGTATCGTTTTTAATTTGTATTTAATTGATGTTTGCCTGCTGATATCTAACCAGATATTCTGTGAAGTAATAACTAGATTAAGAAAAAAGACTGCCGTTAATATATATTTGTGACAAATTTGTAAAATCATGTTTCAATATTGAACTTTTTGCCATTGGTATTATTAGTCAGGTGAACACATGTTATACAGTATACATACAGTATAATAACCATGATATCATTACAATGTGAACACATTAAGGATTATTTGGTAACAAGTCTGATTTGTGACATCATAGCCTTTCGCACGAATTTCACCTTTTTGAGAATTGTGCTGTCATTAGATCTGCAGTGGATACAAGTGGTTTGCTCCACTGTACGACTTTGAAAAAAATATATACTGTTGGGATTTTTTGATAAACATACGATTAAAAAACGGTCTCCCATTAACATTAGCCTGTCATTTGTAATCTTTTTATTTTACTTATCAGTTCATTATTGAGTAGAATATCAGTTCATCATTACTATGTCAGCAAAGATAACCTCATAATAAGATAAGATAAAACTTATAGTAAACAAGAGAAATAAACAATAGAATAATACAAAATAAAACATTTACAGTAAAAGAAATATAAGAATATAGGCAAGATATTCAGTCAGCAATATATTTACATTTATTACATTTGATCAGTCAAGGCACACAGCCACTTCTTTTATCTCTATCGAACTCACTCTGGCTTTCTCTCTCCACATCCACGTTCTTCCTCCACTTCCACTTCCACTTCCACTTCCACTTCCACTTCCACTTCCACTTCCACTTCCACTTCCACTTCCACTTCCACTTCCAACACTCTCCCACCTCACTCTCTCGACTGTCCACACCACCCAGGTCCTCTCCTATTTATTGCCTGCAGCCAGGCCTTTGATTGGCTTCCACCGAGTTCCTCCAACGAGGCGCAGCCACCTTCAATAAGGCTGATTGCCTCTTCCCACTTCCTGGTCTCCTCGCCTCCCTCTGGGGGCCGAATGGGGAATTGTGGTTCCCCCGACTGTCGTCCACACTCTTTAGTCGGCCCCTCAGTGGCCGTCTGCCACATATCCTCCCCCTCAGCTCCGACCCGGAGGGAGGGGCGGCCCAGCCCCTCAAGGCGTCTCTCCGGATGCCTGGGGCTTCGCCCGTGGGGCCACGTCGGCTGTGGGGCCCAGGGTGACCCTGTCCCCTGGGACGTATCTCCCCTCGCCGGGTGGTCCCGTTCTCTAATGGCCCTCTCTGGGACGCCTCCTCTCGGTCCGTCTCCTGCGCCAGCCCCTGGTTCGTCTCCTGCGCCGGCCCCCGGGTCATCTGCTGCGCCTCCGTCGCCCGGGTCGTCTGCTGCTGCTGCAACGCCACCGCCGCCCGGGTCGTCTGCTGCTGCTGCAACGCCACCGCCGCCCGGGGCGTCTGCTGCTGCTGCAACGCCACCGCCGCCCGGGGCGTCTGCTGCTGCTGCAACGCCACCCGGATCGTATGCTGCTGCTGCAACGCCACCCGGATCATCTGCTGCTGCTGCAACGCCTCCCGCTGGGCCTGCGGCCCTCAGCTGGGCCTGGAGCTCTTCAGCCTGCTCCAGGGCCGGCTGCTCTCGTTGGCCAGCAGCCATCAGCTGGGCCTGGAGCTCTTTGGCCTGCTGCTCTTGCTGGCCTTCCACCAGCAGCTGGGCCTGGAGCTTGTTGGCCTGCTCCAGGGCCTGCTGCTCTCGCTGGCTGGCGGCTATCCGCTGTGCCTGCTCAGCCATCAGCTGGGCCTGCTCCGCCGTCAGCTGGGCCTGGAGCCCTTCAGCCTGCTCCAGGGCCTGCTGCTCTCGTTGGCCAGCGGCCGTCAGCTGGGCCTGGTCCGCCGTCAGCTGGGCCTGGAGCCCTTCAGCCTGCTCCAGTGCCTGCTGCTCTCGTTGGCCAGCGGCCGTCAGCTGGGCCTGGAGTTCCTTCGCCTGCTCCAGGGCCTGCTGCTCTCTTTGGCCGGCGCGCCGTCAGCTGGGCCTGGAGCTCTTTGGCCTGCTCCAGGGCCTGCTGCTCTCTTTGGCCGGCGGCTGTCAGCTGGGCCTGGAGCTCTTTGGCCTGCTCCGCTGTCAGCTGGGCTGCAGCCTTCAGCTGGGCCTTCTCCGCCATCAGCTGGGCCTGGAGCCCTTCAGCCTGCTCCAGTGCCTGCTGCTCTCGTTGGCCAGCGGCCGTCAGCTGGGCCTGGAGCTCTTTGGCCTCCTTTTGGGCCTGCTCCTCCTGCTGGGCTGCGGCCTTCAGCTGGGCCTGGAGCTCTTTGGCCTGCTCCAGGGCCTGCTGCTCTCTTTGGCCGGCGGCCGGCAGCTGGGCCTGGAGCTCGTTGGCCTGCTCCAGGGCCTGCTGCTCTCGCTGGCCGGCGGCAGTCCTCTGGGCCTGCTCCGCCGTCAGCTGGGCCTGGAGTTCTTTGGCCTGCTCCAGGGCCTGCTGCTCTCGCTGGCCGGCGGCCCTCCGCTGGGCCTGCTCCGCCGTCAGCTGGGCCTGGAGCCCTTCAGCCTGCTCCAGGGCCTGCTGCTCTCTTTGGCCGGCGGCCGCCAGCTGGGCCTGGAGCTCTTTGGCCTGCTCTGCCGTCAGCTGGGCTGTGGCCTTCAGCTGGGCCTTCTGCTGGGCCTGGAGCTATTAATTATGTTGGAAATGTTAAAAATAAATTATATTTTTGGAAATAATGCGTTCTTGCTTCTTTTATACTACTATTTAATAATGTAAATGCACATATGATATCATATTATTCTATTGTACTATATTTTATAGAATGTACTGATATGGGATGGACTGGGGGTCCTCAGGATGGTTAACACATCTAGTCCAGTCCAGTCCTGTCCAGTACAGTAGAGTCCATTATAGTTCCAGTCCAGTAGAGTCCAGTCCAGTACAGTCTAGTCCAGTCCAGTAGACTCCAGTCCAGTCCAGTAGAGTCTAGTCCAGTCCAGTCCAGTCCAGTTCAGTACAGTAGACTCTCTCCGCCGGTCCTCGGCTCTCTCCGCTGATCAGGGCGGGATGTAAATGTAAAATGTTCTCTGTCTAAAATAAATCACTGCATTTGAGTCACACAGCCTCAGTCACTTGCTCACCTCGTCCACTGTGTGTGTGTGTGTGTGTGTGTGTGTGTGTGTGTGTGTGTGTGTGTGTGTGTGTGCCTCTCTGTGACATAAGCTCAACATCTAGCTGGCCATCATGTCTCAGTCTAAACTGTACACTCAAAAATACAGAAAGGAGTGGGAATCAAACCCTGAATTCAAAGGCCGGTTGAAGCCGTGTACTGGAGATGATACCCGGGCAGATGATACCCGGGCACACTGGAGATGATACCCGGGCAGATGATACCCGGGCACACTGGAGATGATACCCGGGCAGATGATACCCGGGCAGATGATACCCGGGCAGATGATACCCGGGCACACTGGAGATGATACCCGGGCAGATGATATCCGGGCACACTGGAGATGATACCCGGGCACACTGCAGATGATACCCGGGCAGATGATACCCGGGCACACTGCAGATGATACCCGGGCAGATGATATCCGGGCACACTGGAGATGATACCCGGGCACACTGCAGATGATACCCGGGCAGATGATATCCGGGCACACTGGAGATGATACCCGGGCACACTGCAGATGATACCCGGGCAGATGATACCCGGGCACACTGGAGATGATACCCGGGCAGATGATACCCGGGCAGATGATATCCGGGCACACTGCAGATGATACCCGGGCACACTGCAGATGATACCCGGGCAGATGATACCCGGGCACACTGGAGATGATACCCGGGCAGATGATACCCGGGCACACTGCAGATGATACCCGGGCAGATGATACCCGGGCACACTGGAGATGATACCCGGGCACACTGGAGATCAGGGGCGGAATTTAGATTCCAAAGGTGGGGGGGACACAGTTAGTACAGGCACAAATCCTCAAAAAATCCTCACAAACCATGTTTTTTTTTTCTTCATAATTTTGATATGTACCCTTCATGAAATGGAGAGTCTTAACAAAAAAAATGTATCCAGCAAAATACAGCAAAAAGTGATTTTTGGTTTGGAAATTGGTTTGGACATTGGTTTGCTAAGCTACGTTCCTTACTGAGGAGTTGGCAACACTGATGGGCGTGGCTTTATTGTGAAAGTAGTAGCGGCACGAAGTAGTGCGGTAGTAGTACTGCGGATAGTACCAGTAGTGAGTATCGTGCGGATAGTACTCGGAGTGAGTATCGTGTGGTACTACTAGTTGGCTGGTAACACCATGTGGTTCCTGGTTGTTGGAGTAATGGTCGCTTGTTCAGGTCAGTAACTTTGTTCTGATTAACTTAAAAATACTTAATACTTAAAATACTGAATACTACTAAACATAGGGCTGGGTATCGTTTCAAATTTTTCGACACCGGTACCTGAGTTTAGATACCGGTGCCAAAACGATACTTTTTTCGATACCTATGTGCAAGGACGTGTTGTTGTTTAAGACGTTGGTGGACATCACAGATATTCCGCCAAGGTTGCGCAATTACGCAACCGTGAGGCGCGCATCGAGCTCCGAGTCAGCGTCTCTGCGGGAGGGCGGGGCGGGTGCTCCTCCGTTAATTCGCGGTTCTGATCCGGGAGGGCAGAGCTGGGTCCCTCTGTGACCCCTGTAACGCCGAGCTGGGTCCCTCTGGGGCCCCTGTAACGCCGAGCTGGGTCCCTCTGTGGCCCCTGTAACTCCGAGCTGGGTCCCTCTGTGGCCCCTGTAACGCCGAGCTGGGTCCCTCTGTGACCCCTGTACCGCCGAGCTGGGTCCCTCTGTGACGCCTGTAACGCCGAGCTGGGTCCCTCTGTGACCCCTGTACCGCCGAGCTGGGTCCCTCTGTGACGCCTGTAACGCCGAGCTGGGTCCCTCTGTGACCCCTGTAACGCCGAGCTGGGTCCTCTGGGGCCCCTGTAACGCCGAGCTGGGTCCCTCTGTGGCCCCCTGTAACTCCGAGCTGGTCCCTCTGTGGCCCCTGTACCGCCGAGCTGGGTCCCTCTGTGGCCCCTGTACCGCCGAGCTGGGTCCCTCTGTGGCCCCTGTAACGCCGAGCTGGGTCTCTGTGGCCCCTGTACCGCCGAGCTGGGTCCCTCTCTGTGACCCCTGTAACTCCGAGCTGGGTCCCTCTGTGGCCCCTGTACCGCCGAGCTGGGTCCCTCTGTGACCCCTGTAACGCCGAGCTGGGTCCCTCTGTGGCCCCTGTACCGCCGAGCTGGGTCCCTCTGTGACCCCTGTACCGCCGAGCTGGGTCCCTCTGTGGCCCCTGTAACGCCGAGCTGGGTCCCTCTGTGACCCCTGTAACGCCGAGCTGGGTCCCTCTCTGTGACCCCTGTAACGCCGAGCTGGGTCTCTCTGTGACTCCTGTAACGCCGAGCTGGGTCCCTCTGTGGCCCCTGTAACGCCGAGCTGGGTCCCTCTGTGACCCCTGTACCGCCGAGCTGGGTCCCTCTGTGACCCCTGTAACGCCAAGCTGGGTCCCTCTGTGACGCCTGTAACGCCGAGCTGGGTCCCTCTGTGACCCCTGTAACGCCGAGCTGGGTCCCTCTCTGTGACCCCTGTAACTCCGAGCTGGGTCCCTCTGTGGCCCCTGTAACGCCGAGCTGGGTCCCTCTGTGACCCCTGTACCGCCGAGCTGGGTCCCTCTGTGACCCCTGTAACGCCGAGCTGGGTCCCTCTGTGGCCCCTGTAACGCCGAGCTGGGTCCCTCTGTGACCCCTGTAACGCCGAGCTGGGTCCCTCTGTGACCCCTGTAACGCCGAGCTGGGTCCCTCTGTGGCCCCTGTAACGCCGAGCTGGGTCCCTCTGTGACCCCTGTAACGCCGAGCTGGGTCCCTCTGTGACCCCTGTAACGCCGAGCTGGGTCTCTGGGGCCCCTGTAACCCTTAACTTTCACTTCACTTTCACAGGTAAACTTCCGGTCCATTCCTGTCCCATCGAACTGAGCCCCAGCAGCATGGTTGTCAGGTTTGGGGAGGCCGTGTCCGCCAACTGCAGCACGGCCCTGCAGCGCTACGTGAGCATGGGCTGGGAGGCCCCGGTGGGAGCCGCGTCTGCTCAGGGACAAGTGGCCGTGGTCACCTGGTCCGTAGCGTCTCTGAAAACCTGGTCCATACGGCCCCTCTGCTACATCACCATCACTGGTTACGAGGACCAATGTGATCGCACGTTACAAGTCACTGTCTACAGTAAGTACATATTATACTCTCTACATTAAGTACATATTATACTCTCTACAGTAAGTACATATTATACTGTCTACATTAAGTACATATTATACTCTCTACAGTAAGTACATATTATACTCTCTACAGTAAGTACATATTATACTGTCTACAGTAAGTACATATTATACTGTCTACAGTAAGTACATATTATACTGTCTACAGTAAGTACATATTATACTGTCTACAGTGAGCATACTCTCTACAGTAAGTACATATTATACTGTCTACATTAAGTACATATTATACTCTACAGTAAGTACATATTATACTGTCTACATTAAGTACATATTATACTCTCTGCAGTAAGTACATATTATACTGTCTACAGTGAGCATACTCTCTACAGTAAGTACATATTATACTGTCTACAGTAAGTACATATTATACTCTCTACAGTAAGTACATATTATACTGTCTACAGTAAGTACATATTATACTCTCTACAGTAAGTACATATTATACTCTCTACAGTAAGTACATATTATACTGTCTCCAGTCAGTACCAGGTACCAGGTATACTGTCTCCAGTCACTACCAGGTATACGGTCTCCAGTAAGTACAACTTCATGCCTTGACTGCCACTGCTTGTGTTCTATCAGAGCCCCCAGACAGCGTGTCCGTCTCTGAGCTGGGGGTCGCCGGCCCCATGCAGGTGGGCAGGTCTTACCAGCTGCAGTGTGATGTCACCAACATTGCGCCAGTGAGGAACTTGTCTGTGGTTTGGTACAGAGGAAATGACACCATCCTCACTGATGTGCGCGACAACGCCGTGGCCACACCTCAGAATGAGTCGTTTGTCCTGAACATAACCCCCGAGAAGAGCCATCATGGAGTCCAAATCCAATGCCAAGTGCAACAGGATCTGGGAAGTTCTGGCCCAGCTGCAACTTGGTCCGAACCGTACGTCTTGCGGGTCACCTGTGAGTCGTCTCTCATGTTGCTTCACTGTCTCTATTCACCACAAGCTTCTACAAGCTGTTCCTAACCCGGTAGCGTGTTCCTAACCCGGTATTGTGTTCCTAACCCGGTAGCGTGTTCCTAACCCGGTATTGTGTTCCTAACCCGGTAGTGTGTTCCTAACTCGGTAGCGTGTTCCTAACCCGGTATTGTGTTCCTAACCCGGTAGTGTGTTCCTAACCCGGTAGCGTGTTCCTAACCCGGTATTGTGTTCCTAACCGGCAGTGTGTTCCTAACCCGGTATTGTGTTCCTAACCCGGTATTGTGTTCCTAACCCGGTAGTGTGTTCCTAACCCGGTAATGTGCTCCTAACCTGGTTCTCCTCTAGATCCCCCCTCATTCTTCAGTCCTCTACCAGAGACCTTGGACCTGGCAGAAGGTGCTCAGCCTGTGTTGAACTGCAGTGCTGATGGGAACCCCTCGCCCACATACGAGTGGTGGTCTTCTGCAGGAGGTCAGGACCTGGGGAACCAGTCTGTCTTCAGTCCCTCCTCACCTCTGCTTCCTGGCACCTACAACTGCACAGCCTCCAACCAGTTGGCCTCCGTGAAGAAGTTCTTCATCGTTACTCAAAGTAGCCAAAGTAAGTTCCTAAAGTGATGTTGTTGATGGATGAGACGAGAGACGAGACTGCTAGCTGATGTTTCACACTGTCATCCCTCAGCAGGCGGCCATGGAACCACGGTTGTCATTGTAGTGGCAGTGCTGGCTCTTTTAGGGCTGGCAGCGGCCTGTGTGGTTTATCACAAGCAGAGATCTTCTGTGTCCTGACCAGGAGCATCCGGACCAATTTGCTGAGATGTTACAGTTAGCGGTTAGCTAATGTTACATTGAAATAATGTAATGTCAACTTCCTTCTCCCACAGGAAGTTCCACAACTTTCTGGCTGATAGTCGGCCTGTGCTCAAGCCTCATTCCCCTTCTCCTCGTGGGTACAGTTTGGTGGACGAGAAGGAGCCATGCACCCCCCCTCATTAAAGATGATCTGAATAGTGATGAAACATCAGCTTCCTGCTGGGCCAAACTGGCTCTAGCAAACCACGTATTTCCTGCTTTTAAAACTGATAAAGACGAGCTGTAATACTGCTTTAATATTATTATCATCGCTACTGTAACTTACAAATCATACAAGACTGTTAACAAGGTGGTCTCACCCAATTTCCCAGCCAATATCATGGTGCACTTCATACAGACTATTGTAGGAGTATTTTTGTTTTGCTTTTTGTATATTGTTGTTTGACATTTCTTACATTACTGTGACAGTATGAGACATGCCTGATGCAGGATTGTGTTTTGTATTACTAATATGTTCTATTCTGTTTTAAGGCTAATTATGATCATTTGTCATTTGGCACATTTTCATTTGAGCTTTCTTACGACTCCATGGTCAGTGTATTTCATTTGTTTTAAATGTCCACTAAGCTGTGGTTTGACTGTTTTCCTGGTTTTATTTAGATTTCTTGAAAATGCAAGTTTTGCCGTAACAGGAAAGATGATGACGTGGAGATGATTCACGAGTGAGACTCTAGCTGGGTGTGTTGTGGAGATGATTCACGAGTGAGACTCTAGCTGGGTGTGTTGTGGAGATGATTCACGAGTGAGACTCTAGCTGGGTGTGTTGTGGAGATGGTTCACGAGTGAGACTCTAGCTGGGTGTGTTGTGGAGATGGTTCACGAGTGAGACTCTAGCTGGGTGTGTTGTGGAGATGGTTCATAAATGCGACTAGCTGGGTATGGAGGTGGTGCTGGTGGCTCAGCAGAGCTCCAGCAGCATACTGATGGCTCAGTCTCAGAGCAGCACAAGGCTCCCGCCGGGCCAACACACACACATGCTAATTACTCAACACTCCACGTGTTGAATGAATGAATGAAGATGTGGTCATTTATGGGACGGTCGTGGCTTTTCTTTTTGTTTGTGTGTTTGAATGTATAAAAGGTACATGTGAAAGCAGCCTCTCCGAGTGATTCATTTAACACCAGAGTTACATTTAGCACCAGTTACATTTAGCACCAGAGTTACATTTAACACCATTCTGCTTCTATTAGTAAGTTGAGGTCAGAATCCCAGATCTGATAGCTTAGTGGTTCAGTCTCACGGCCTCCTATAAAGATAGCTCCAGCAGGATGGAGGGGTCGGGGTTTAGCTCCAGCAGGATGGGAGGGGGCGGGGTTTAGCCCAGCAGGATGTGAGGGGGCGGGGTTTAGCTCCAGCAGACTGGGAGGGGGCGGGGTTTAGCGCCAGCAGGATGGGAAGGGGCGGGGTTTAGCTCCAGCAGAGGGGGCGGGGTCTAGCTCCAGCTCGTTGCCAGGCTGCCACCAGGAATGTCTCCTCCGTCTCTCCTCGCAGCGACGATGGAAAGAAAGTTGCGACGATGGATTTGTACGCTTTGCGTGATCAACTTTGGTAAGAAACTGTCAGCGCCTCTTACACGGAACACTTGTGTTTGATGCGATGTGTTGGATAGTTTAACAGAGGAAGTCTCTCTCATTCTGAGCCTCCTTCTACTTCTACTTCAACTTCTCCTGCAAGGCAAGCAGTGGTCATAACATGGTGGACAAACTGCAGCATGTTAAAGTCTGTCCTGCAGCATGTTAGTCTGTCCTGCAGCATGTTAACATCTTAACATGCAGCATGTTAAAGTCTGTCCTGCAGCATGTTAGTCTGTCCTGCAGCATGTTAACACCTTAACATGCAGCATGTTAGTCTGTCCTGCAGCATGTTAACATCTTAACATGCAGCATGTTAAAGTCTGTCCTGCAGCATGTTAACACCTTAACATGCAGCATGTTAAAGTCTGTCCTGCAGCATGTTAACACCTTAACATGCAGCATGTTAAAGTCTGTCCTGCAGCATGTTAACACCTTAACATGCAGCATGTTAAAGTCTGTCCTGCAGCATGTTAACATCTTAACATGCAGCATGTTAAAGATCTGTCCTGCAGGATGTTAAACACCTTAACTTGGCAGCATGTTAAAGTCTGTTCCTGCAGCATGTTAACAGTCTAACATGCGCCCACTGGTTAGTCTGTCCATGCAGCATGTTAACACACTTAACTGCAGCATGTTAAAGTCTGTCCTGCAGCATGTTAACACGCTTAACAGTTTGCAGCCATGTTAAAGTCTGTCCTGCAGCATAGTTAACACCTTAACATGCAGCATGTAAAGTCTTGTCCGTTTGCCAGCATGTTAACACCTTACATGAGCATGGTTAAAGTCTGTCCTGCGCATGTTAACACCTTAACATGCAGCACTGTTAAAGGCTCTGTCCTGCAGCATGTTAACATTTAACATGTAGCATGTTAAAGTCTGTCCTGCGCATGTTAACACCTTAACATTGCAGCATGTTTAGTCTGATCTGCAGCTATGTTAACATCTTAACATGCAGCATGTTAAAGTCTGTCCTGCAGCATGTTAACACCTTAACATGCAGCATGTTAAAGTCTGTCCTGCAGCATGTTAACACCTTAACATGCAGCATGTTAAAGTCTGTCCTGCAGCATGTTAACACCTTAACATGCAGCATGTTAAAGTCTGTCCTGCAGCATGTTAACACCTTAACATGCAGCATGTTAAAGTCTGTCCTGCAGCATGTTAACATCTTAACATTTCAAGTTTCAAGTATTTTATTGTAACTTCACAATTTACACGTGAGTATAAGCAGTGAGTGAAAAACTTTTTGTGCAAAACGCCCGACAGCCGACAGTAATTATAAAAGAATACAAAATAGAGTAAAACTACAAAATAGAAATAGAACTGTACAAAATAGAAATAGAACTATAAATAGAATTCTATATAAAATAAGTAAATGAAATCTAAAATGAAATGGAATATACAGTAAAATATCCATACACATATAAATCGATGTACTAAAATATACATTGTTATATGCTGACATTCACAGAATGTCACAGAATACCTTCCCAGACAGTCGACACAACACTAGCACCAGCAGTTGGCACCAGGACTAGCACTAACACCAGCACCAGCACTAGCAGTAACACTAGCACCAGGACCAGCACTAGCAGTAACACCAGCACAGCACTAGCACCAACACTTAGCACTGCTACCAGCGCTAGCTCCAGCAGTAACAACTTATCACCAGGACTAGCACTAGCAGTAACACTTAGCACTAGCATTTAGACATTGACGCCGAACTTGTTCAGCAGCCTGATGGCCTGACTGTGGAAGCTGTCTCTGAATCTGCTCGTGTGGCATTTGATACTGCGGTATCGCCTGCCTGACGGTAGAAGTGTGTACAGTTCGTGGCTGGGGTGGTTATTGTCTTTAATAATCCGTTTGGCCTTGGCCACGCACCGCCTGGTGTATATATCCAGGAGGGAGGGAAGCTCACCTCCAACGATGTACTGGGCCGTCCGCACCACCCTCTGTAGTGTTTTACGCTCCAGTGCGGTGCAGTTCCCGTACCAGACGGTGATGCATCCTGTAAGAACACTCTCGATGGTACAGGAGTAGAATGTTCTGAGGATGCGGGGGCACATGTTGAATTTCTTCAGTCGCCTGAGGAAATACAGGCGTTGTTGGGCCTTTTTCACCACGTGTGTGGTGTGCGTGGTCCATGTGAGGTCCTCGGAGATGTGCACGCCGAGGAACTTGAAGCTGCTGACCCTCTCTACTGCAGCACCGTCGATGGAGATGGGGGCGTGCTCTCCTCTCCGCTTCCTGTAGTCCACGATCAGCTCCTTGGTCTTCTTGACGTTGAGGGCGAGGTTGTTTTCTTGGCACCACTGTGCAAGTGATCCAACCTCCTCCCTGTAGGCTGTCTCGTCGTCGTCGGCGATCAGACCCAACACTGTCGTGTCGTCAGCAAACTTGATGAAGACGTTGGAGCTGTGCATAGCCATGCAGTCGTGGGTGTACAGGGAGTAGAGGAGAGGGCTCAACACGCATCCCTGAGGGGCTCCAGTGTTGAGGGTCAGCGGCTCTGAGGTGGTTAACATGCAGCATGTTAAAGTCTGTCCTGCAGCATGTTAACACCTTAACATGCAGCATGTTAGTCTGTCCTGCTGTATGTTAACACCTTAACATGCAGCATGTTAGTCTGTCCTGCAGCATGTTAACATCTTAACATGCTGCATGTTAGTCTGTCCCGCAGCATGTTAGTCTGTCCTGCAGCATGTTAAAGTCTTCCAGCAGCAGAGGTTTCCTGACCATTTCATTTCATACTAATGTGTGTGTAGCTGTGTGTGTGTGTGTGTGTGTGTGTGTGTGTGTGTGTGTGTGTGTGTGTGTGTGTGTGTGTGTGTGTGTGTGTGTGTGTGTGTGTGTGTGTGTGTGTGTGTGTGTGTGTGTGTGTGTGTGTGTGTGTGTGTGTGTGTGTGTGGCACCCCTGACCGTCTGTGCAGATTAGAAGCAGACATTCCAGTTCCAGGTCGTTCATTCTAACGTGTTCACATTTGTAACAACAATAACAACACGACTGCAGCGTCTCCGGTGTCAGGAGAAGGTTGCTCACTGGTCCTCAAGCCTTCCAGAGTAGTGGTGAGTTTCGGGGACCCTGTGTCAGTCACATGTGAAGCCGCCCGTCCAGTACGAGTCCTGGGTTGGGAATCGACCGTGGGTGCAGCCCACACCCAGCAGGAGCTCTCGGTCCAGTGGAAGGTGGACAGTCTGATCGAGTGGATCGAGGAGCCTATCTGCTATGGAGTGTTCTTCACAGCCCCCAGGCAGTGTGAGGAGAAACTGAACCTAGTTCTCTACAGTGAGTGACCTTCAGCTTCAGCTCTCATGTAGCCACGTCATGTCTGACATGCTGTGACACACACCGTTCCCTGTGGTTCCTCAGAAGCTCCCGACAGCGTCTCCATCCGCCTGGTGAACCACACCGGCTCCATGACAGAAGGGCAGGAGTACCAGCTGCTGTGTGAGGTCCAGAACATCGCTCCGGTCCAGTACCTCACACTTCGGTGGTACCGAGACCACACGCAGGTCTATTACAGCTCCTTCGCTGACCTCACACAGTCCTCGCCCGTGCAAGTCTCCTCCATTCTCTTGATAGTTCCCACCAGAGCAGACCACGGGGCCCAGTACCGCTGCGTGGCTGAGCTAGACCTGGGGCCTGAGGGCCCTCAGCCGGCGCCTACAGTCTCCTCCGCCTCCCTGAACGCTTCTGTACACTGTGAGTTGGAAACCTGCTGCAATGGAAGTAACACCCAGTAACATACAGTAATGCAAAATAGCTGCCAGATATTGAAAGTTCAAGGAATGCTGAAAAAAGGGGCAAAAGCACTTACTCACAGTACATTTCTTTGACACTTTTACAGCCAAAACAACAAAAGTGGTCCAGGCGGCCTGTTTGAGGCTTAGGTGTTAAAGGGTTAAGCCATTAGGATTGATCATATCTTATAAAAATTATGAAAGCTCAGTTCAGAGTGTTAAATGCTGGATGGCTGGATGGTTATGACTTGTTTTCTCCAGACTCTATTCTGAGGCTACTCAGCCATTGATTTAACTGGTCCAGCATTCTGCTGAAGCATCTTAGTGAGATGGTTTGCATGATATCGTTGGGAGGATTGTTAACAAATTGTTGAAATGAATAATTGCATATATTGTATATTTCAGTAGAAGCAATTCCATCACAAGACAAAAGTACATTCCAAAAGTAATGAATAAGCTGTAACACTGTGGCCTTCTCCCATATGATCTAAAACTCTGTGTGTTTCCCGGTAGATCCCCCAAACCTTCTGAGTCCAGAGCCAGAGATGCTGGACCTGGTGGTGGGGGCTGAAGTCACCCTGAACTGCAGCGCCAGTGGTTCCCCACCTCCGGTGTACAGCTGGCTGTCTGCTCACACCCTGCAGGACACCCTGACGGAGGAAGCTGTCCTCGCATCCTCCACCCTGCTGCCAGGCACCTACACCTGCACCGCCTCCAACAAGCTGGGCAGCAAGAGCAAGCGTTTCCTCCTCAAGGCCAGGTCTAAAGGTAGGAGGAGCACAGAGCCAAATCAAATCAAACTTTAAAGCGCTTTCTGTGCAAAGCGGAAATAGAGAGCAGTTAAGAAGTGAAATAACAAAACAATAACAAGATATGCGTTTCAAATAAAGCAGAATCCTGGATTTTAACAAGGAAATGACACACTGTTGGCATGTTGTCCTCTGGACCACATGTTTGTTTATTTAGCTTTACATTTAAAGATTCAAGATTCAGGAAGTTTAATTGTCACATACACATACAGGATGTGCAGTCAAATGAAAAGATGATTTGTTTGTTTGCTTGTTTGCTGCTTAGGTGTGTAAAACACTGGTTCCTGTGACTGGGAGGATCTCCTAGAAGAACCTTGGAAGTGTGAGACGGGTTCTTCAGGGATGAAAAGCTGAAGGGATGCATTAAAAATTACCTGGATGAGACATGGAGCAGACAAGATGACCAGGAGACATTTGGAGGGTCTTAACACAGAGAATCACATGCCACATTAAGATCAGAAGGTCTTCGTTAGGATGAGAAAGTCTTCTTCGTTAGGATGAGAAGGTCTTCTTCGTTAGGATGAGAAGGTCTTCTTCGTTAGGATGAGAATATATTCATTAAGATCAGAAGGTCTTCATTAAGATCAGAAGGTCTTCATTAGGATGAGAAAGTCTTCTTCGTTAGGATGAGAAGGTCTTCTTCATTAGGATGAGAATATATTCATTAGGATCAGAATGTCTTCCTTAAGATCAGACGGTCTTCATTAGGATGAGAAACTCTTCTTCGTTAGGATGAGAAGGTCTTCTTCATTAGGATGAGAATATATTCATTCGGATCAGAACGTCTTCATTCAGATCAGAAGGTCTTTATTAAGAGATCAGAAGGTCTTCATTATCACACTGTGGGTCAACTCTTCAGTGAGTTGTGATTTCCTTGTGTTTTAATTAGAATGTGGATATTCTCTCATGTACATTGTAGTTTGGAGATATAATGAATCATTTAGTTTTTGCTAAATGAAATGCTCTTTAAGATTCTTAACTAGATTATTTACCTTTTTCATTGATCTGTGTGCAGGGAACATGCATTATTTGTATTTTTGCTGTTGCAAAATTAATATAGAATAAAACCAACAAGTAAATGTTACTCCTTAAGAGTTTTACTTAACATTAAGTAATAAGATAAGATAGAACTTTATTAATCCCGAAGGGAATTGTTGATAATAACTAAGTCACACTTAATTTGAAAAGTAAGAGTAACTATTATGCTCTGTTGCTGTGTAAGTTTGTACTTCTTGGATGCTTCAGCCTTCCTGAGTCCACGAGATGCTGCTGACCCTACTCTCTTCACTTCTCTTCACCTGTCCTCATTCAGGACGTTTCATGTCAATGTAGAATATTGTACAACAATCACAAACCATCTTTGCCCATTAAAGTGAACGGATGCTAATATTAAGCGTTTGTATTTATTTTAATTCATATTCATCTCAAAGGACTATTGCATATTGATTCTGAGATGTCCTGTTTTATTTCCACTTTGCTGATGTTTTCTGTGTGATTCTGTGGCTACAAGGTAATAATAAAGATAGTTGATGAGCACATGGCCACCAGCAGTCCGCTGCGCTTCCCTCGGCGGCCGGAGGGGGCGCACGTCCTCAGTCTGCTGGTCACGTGACCCAAACAGGACGCGCTCTGGAGTTCCTGATCAGAGTTGACAGGAGAAAGGTCATTTATATGTTTATATGTGTTTATATATGTGTATAGATGTGTTTATATATGTGTTTATATGTTTATATATGTGTTATATATGTGTTTATGTGTATAGATGTGTTTATGTATGCGTTTATATATGTGTTTATGTGTATAGATGTGTTTATATATGTGTTTATATATGTGTTTATATGTATATATGTTTATAATATATGTTTATATGTATATATGTGTTTATATATGTGTTTATACATATGTTTATATGTATAGATGTGTTTATGTGTTTGTATAAATACATGTATTTATATATGTGTTTATATGTATAGATGTGTTTATATTCATGTGTATGATAGTTCTATACATGTGTTTATATACATGTATTTACATATATGTGTATGTCTATAGTTCTATACATGTATTTATATACATGTGTATGTCTATAGTTCTATACATGTGTTTATATACATGTATTTACATATACGTGTATGTCTATAGTTCTATACATGTATTTACATATATGTGTATGTCTATAGTTCTCGGGACATTCTAGTGAATAATGTCATTGTAACATCATGTTAAATGTGTTCCAGGGCCTCCTAAAGACCATCTATCTGTATTTATATATGTGTATATGTATATATGTGTATATGTTTTTATATTGTAACATTATGTTAAATGTGTTCCAGGGCCTCCTAAAGACCATCTATCTGTATTTATATATGTGTATATGTATATATGTGTATATGTGTATATGTATTTATATTGTAACATCATGTTAAATGTGTTCCAGGGCCATGCCTCTGAGGGACCCGTGCCAGAAGCAGGCCTGTGCCATTCAGACTTGTCTGCAAGGTTAGTGTCTGCAACACTCCAACATTTCATCTAAAATGGTGGAGCCAGACTGGGTGTGTGTTGCATATATGTGTTCTGTCGTCTCACTAAAGGACCACAGATCCACCAGGAAGTCTTTCTCCCTCGCACACACGACGACGCGTCCCTTTTACCATTCATGTGCATCGGGGAGAACACTGTGCACATGTGCAATATCATTCTGACGAGGAGAAACTCCCATCTCAGCTATCGACAGTCCAATCGTTAGTCATCCCAGCTGAAGTGAGGCATTTTGGGATATATTATGTTTCTAGATGTCCAGAGGCATTACATGTCAACAGATCTAAATGGGCAACAGATCTCCACATTACATCTGTGCATACCCGCAAGTGCATTGTTTCTTGTCGTAATGCTAATTGTGGAGATCCGTAATCACATCTTTTCTCGTCACAATGTATTTTTGGATATTCAGAAATTCATGATGGTTATCTGGATTCATTTTTTTACTTTGGATGTCTGATGTTACATTTGTGACGAGTAACATTTGGACTATAGATAGCTGCAACGGGAGTTTCTCCTAGTAAGCATGATATAGATGTCCAGAATGTGCCCCTGGATATCAGAAATGCAATTGGAGATATTTACTATAGGAAGCCCAATACACAGCTAGATCCAGTCTAGCTGCTCCATGTTAAAACAGCTCATATTCAGACCCCTCCTGACCTCCTGTCCTCCTCTTAGCCAACAGATACGTGGAAAGTCTGTGTGAGGACGTCATCAGGGACATGCAGCGCTGCTGCCAGAGTCTGTCTGCGGACCGGCAGTCGGTCTGCTGCACCGGCTTCTCTAGAGACCAGAACATGGCTTCTCGAGAGACCAAAACACCGGCTTCTCTGGAGACAAAAACACCGGCTTCTCGAGACCAGAAAACCGACTTATAGAGACCAGAACACTGGCTTCTAGAGACCAGAACACCGGCTTCTAGAGACCAGAACACCTGCTCCTAGAGACCAGAACACCAGCTTCTAGAGACCAGAACACCGGCTTCAAGAGACCAGAACACCTGCTTCTAGAGACCAGAACACCTGCTCCTAGAGACCAGAACACCGGCTCCTAGAGACCAGAGCACCGGCTTCTAGAGAACAGAGCACCGGCTTCTAGAGACCAGAGCACCGGCTTCTAGAGACCAGAACACCTGCTCCTAGAGACCAGAACACCGGCTTCTAGAGACCAGAACACCGGCTTCAAGAGACGAGAACACCTGCTCCTAGAGACCAGAACACCGGCTCCTAGAGACCAGAGCACCGGCTTCTAGAGAACAGAGCATTGGCTTCTAGAGACCAGAGCACCGGCTTCTAGAGACGAGAACACCAGCTCCTAGAGACCAGAACACCGGATCCTAGAAACCAGAACACCGGCTTCTAGAGACCAGAGCACTGGCTTCTAGAGACGAGAACACCTGCTCCTAGAGACCAGAACACCAGCTCCTAGAGACCAGAACACCGGCTTCTAGAGACGAGAACACCTGCTTCTAGAGACCAGAACACCTGCTCCTAGAGACCAGAACACCGGCTCCTAGAGACCAGAACACCGGCTCCTAGAGACCAGAGCACCGGCTTCTAGAGACCAGAGCACCGGCTTCTAGAGACGAGAACACCTGCTCCTAGAGACCAGAACACCGGCTCCTAGAGACCAGAACACCGGCTTCTAGAGACCAGAGCACCGGCTTCTAGAGACCAGAACACCTGCTCCTAGAGACCAGAACACCGGCTCCTAGAGACCAGAACACCGGCTCCTAGAGACGAGAACACCTGCTCCTAGAGACGAGAACACCGGCTTCTAGAGACGAGAACACCGGCTCCTAGAGACGAGAACACCGGCTTCTAGAGACCAGAACACCGGCTTCTAGAGACGAGAACACCGGCTCCTAGAGACCAGAGCACCGGCTTCTAGAGACCAGAACACCTGCTCCTAGAGACCAGAACACCGGCTCCTAGAGACCAGAACACCGGCTCCTAGAGACGAGAACACCTGCTCCTAGAGACGAGAACACCGGCTTCTAGAGACGAGAACACCTGCTCCTAGAGACGAGAACACCGGCTTCTAGAGACCAGAACACCGGCTTCTAGAGACGAGAACACCGGCTCCTAGAGACCAGAACACCTGCTCCTAGAGACCAGAACACCGGCTTCTAGAGACCAGAACACCGGCTTCTAGAAACCAGAACACCGGCTTCTAGAGACCAGAACACCTGCTCCTAGAGACGAGAACACCGGCTTCTAGAGACCAGAACACCGGCTTCTAGAGACAAGAACACCGGCTCCTAGAGACGAGAACACCGGCTCCTAGAGACCAGAACACCTGCTTCTAGAGACCAGAACATCTCAGATCAAAACAGGACTTCATGACAATTTGGACAACGATGTCGTTGCATTGTAAAAAAGTGTATGAAATACAATCTGGTTTCCGCATATTTACTCATGTTATTACATTCATTCAGAGGTGAAAAGTAAATATAATGTAAAAGATAAGATAAGATAGAACTTTATTCATTAAAATTCTTGTGCCAGGTTACATAGCAATACAATAAAACAATAGAGAAATAAACAGAATAATAAAAATAAAATAACAGATTTAAAAGGTTAGTTTGGTTCAGTATTTAACAGAATAATTTCAAGAATTTCCTTCAGGATCAATAAAGTTTGATCTTATCTTAATGAACGCAGAATATATATATATATATATATATATATCCTGTATATATACTGTGTATATATATATATATATACAGTATATATATATATATATTTATATATATACAGTATATTTATAGATATATATTTATATAAATATATATGCTTTGGAGTGAAAAACTAAACATGACGGTCGTCGTGACGTGTTGACGTGATGACGTAGAGCGGAAGTCCAGTGTCTTTCTAGAAGTGTCGAGCAGCAGCAGCAGCGGATTAGCGGAAAGAAACGCTGAGCAACGTGTCTCCAGAGCGACCCGTCGGTCCCGCAGCACAGCGTGGTGTTGACCCGGAGACAGAGAGACCCGGAGACCCGGAGCCAGAGAGACCCAGAGACCCGGAGACCCGGAGCCAGAGCGCCTCCATGTCCAGGATCGATTACAGCGTGTGGGACCACATCGAGGTCTCGGACGACGAGGACGACACGCACCCCAACATCGACACCCCGAGTCTGTTCCGATGGAGACACCAGGTGCTGCTCTACCACCGAGTCATAGCCACTCTACCACCGAGTCATAGCCGCTCTACCACCGAGTTCATGGCTATAGAGCGGCCATGACTGGATAGAGCGGCCATGAGGGTGCTGGGGTGAATTCTCCATATTGTGAGGGTGCTGGGGTGAATTCTCCATATTGTGAGGGTGCTGGGGTGATTTCTCCAGATTGTGAGGGTGCTGGGGTGAATTCTCCAGATTGTGAGGGTGCTAGGGTGATTTCTCCAGATTGTGAGGGTGCTGGAGTGAATTCTCCATATTGTGAGGGTGCTGGGGTGAATTCTCCATATTGTGAGGGTGCTGGGGTGATTTCTCCAGATTGTGAGGGTGCTGGGGTGAATTCTCCAGATTGTGAGGGTGCTGGGGTGAATTCTCCAGATTGTGAGGGTGCTGGGGTGATTTCCCCAGATTGTGAGGGTGCTAGGGTGATTTCTCCATATTGTGAGGGTGCTAGGGTGATTTCTCCAGATTGTGAGGGTGCTGGGGTGATTTCTCCATATTGTGAGGGTGCTGGGGTGATTTCTCCAGATTGTGAGGGTGCTAGGGTGATTTCTCCAGATTGTGAGGGTGCTGGGGTGATTTCTCCAGATTGTGAGGGTGCTGGGGTGATTTCTCCAGATTGTTTTTAGTATTTCACCATTCTCTTTTTGCCGTCAGGCACGCGTGGATCGCATGGAGGAATATCAGAAGAAAGGGAAAGACATGGAGAAAGCGTTGGCTGATGGCAAACGCAAGCTGGCAGAAGCACAGAAGAAAACCAGGGATCTGGTCGCCTCGGCGACCGACGATGCGAAGGCAGCGCTGAGCAAGGCTCAGGCGGAGGAGAAGAGGATGAAAAAGGAGGAACGGGAGCTGGAGAGGAAGTTGGACGAGCACCGGCGGGAGGAGAAGAAGATGCCGTGGAATGTGGACACGCTGAGTAAAGAGGGCTTCAGCAAGGTGGGATGATGAGGACTGAGGGTCTGGTAGATCATGACCCCAGGAGTGTTGGCGGTGTTTGTCAGAGGGGAGGAAGTTTCCGCCATGTTCCCTGCACACAGATCAATGAAAAAACGAGTTAATGACACTCAGACATCTAGTTTCCATTTGCTGATGTAAATGTTGTGCTGTCCGTTTCGTAGAGTGTTGTTAACGCCAAACCGGATCCAAGCGAAGCGACGGAGGAAGAGAAAGAACAGAAACACAAAAGCTTCGTGGAGAAGTATGAGAAGGAGATCAAACACTTCGGTAAGCCACTTGAGTGTTTCTGCAGCTTCTGAGGGCAGCGATGGTGGTCCGGCGTAACGTCACGTCACGTTCCATATTCTGAAAAATCATTTTGTATTGTAAATATCTCATCATTCTGTATTGTAAATATCTCATCATTCTGTATTGTATATATCTCATCATTCTGTATTGTAAATATCTCATCATTCAGAAATCATTCTGTATTGTATATACCCATTCATACTATTCTACTTTATTTTATATTTATGCTTCTTGTCGTTTTTGCACTACTTGCTTTTTAATGCTCTTATTATTATTATTCTTATGTTGTCTGTATGCACCAACAACCACAGCAAATTCCTCGTATATGAAAACTACTTGGCGAATAAAGCAATTCTGATTCTGATTCCTGCAGGCATGATGCATCGCTGGGACGACAGCCAGAAGTACCTGTCTGACCGCCCTCACCTGGTCTGCGAGGAGACCGCCAACTACCTGGTGATCATGTGCATTGACCTGGAAGTGGAGGAGGTAAATGTGCACCTTGCTGGTCATTCACTAGAACCTCATGAAGATGTTTGTGCAAACGCTCACCACTGGCTTCCTCTGCAGAAACACGCCTTGATGGAGCAGGTTGCTCACCAGACCATCGTGATGCAGTTCATACTGGAGCTGGCCAAGAGCCTCAAAGTGGACCCTCGGGGCTGCTTCCGCCAGTTCTTCGCCAAGATCAAGGTAGCGTTACTTTGCTCCATAATACAGTAGGTGGCAGGGTCATTTGAATTGTTTGGCCCTGGGTCACAGTTACCATCTTAAAGGCTTCAAGTGCTATGTATTAGTGATGCCCCCTAGCCCCTCACACAGCAAGGGAACCTCAGCAGCAGCAGTGCAGAGTGGGGGATATTAGGACATCGTGTGCATTTGAAGTAGGGATGCACCGATACCACTTTTTTTCAGACCGAGTACAAGTACAAGTACTTACATTTGGGTACTTGGCGATACCGAATACCGATACCGAGTACTTAATAAAACCATTACAGTTCTAATGACTTTGAAAACGTGTTATTTTTTGTCTGGGGGGGGGGGCTCCGTTAATTCGCGGTTCTGATGGGGGGGGGGGGGGGGTGCTCTGTTAATTCGCGGTTCTGATGGGGGGTGCTCCGTTAATTCGCGGTTCTGATGGGGGGGGGGGGGGTGCTCTGTTAATTTGCGGTTCTGATGGGGGGTGCTCTGTTAATTCGCGGTTCTGATGGGGGGTGCTCTGTTAATTCGCGGTTCTGATGGGGGGGGGGGGGGGGTGCTCTGTTAATTCGCGGTTCTGATGGGGGGGGGGGTGCTCTGTTAATTCGCGGTTCTGATGGGGGGGGGGTGCTCTGTTAATTCGCGGTTCTGATGGGGGGGGGGTGCTCCGTTAATTGGTGGGGACATGTCCCCAGCGTCCCCACTAAATTCTACGCCCATGCTCAGTACCATGCGCAGTTGCTATTAAACATCCATAAACGCCAACTCGGTTGCATCTCTTTATTTCAATATTCCTTGGCTAAGAATATTACAAGGTTAACGTTGCGTTGCCAAAGTGGTATCGGTGCGGTTGTATCGGAGTAGTTTAACGAGTACGAGTACATGAACACAGTATCGGACCGATACCGAATACTGGTATCGGTATCGGTGCATCCCTAATTTGAAGTATAACAAATGAATGGTCTCTCCCACAGACAGCCGACCAGCAGTACCAGGAGGCCTTCAACGATGAGCTGGAGTCCTTCAAGAGTCGGGTGCGCGGCAGGGCCAAGATCCGCATCGAAAAGGCGATGAAGGAGTACGAGGAGGAGGAGCGGCAGAAACGCATTGGGCCTGGAGGCCTGGACCCCGTGGAGGTGTATGAGTCTCTGCCAGAAGTAGGTCATCGGGTCGTAGTTCATCACGTCATCCTTTGTTTTGTTTTCTAATTTGAATATTGTCACGTTATGTGGTCTGGTTCTTTGTTTCGACAGGAAATGCAGAAGTGCTTCGATAACAAGGACATTCAACTGTTGCAAGATGTTATCAGCAAAATGGACCCAACGGTAGGTTCTGGAGGCTCTGGGTTCCGTCCCGACGTCTCCCTGTATGCTGGGTCATTCCTGTCTGCTGCTTAATGACATGGATCTGAATTCACTGCAAGTTGTTTGGATGAAGGGGTCTGCTAAATGATGTACTGCTAAATCATAACACAGAGCATGAAACCAGTACTGTGCCTAGGGGGCACTGTCACTGTTATTGGGCAGAGGCTGATGGAATCCTCATCGCCGCTCATTAAATGCATATATAAATGCATACTGTAACCTAATCTGTCATGTGTGTATTCACACACTGAAAATCGTTTTGTGAGGAAGTGTGTTGAGGAAATGCACCTGGTGTGTTGTGTATAGGAGGCCAAGGTCCACATGAAACGCTGCATCGAATCTGGGCTCTGGGTGCCCAACTCCCGGGGGGACGAGGACCAAGAGGAGGAGGGAACCTACGAGGAGCTGAAACCAGAGGAGGAGAAGAAGAAGAAGGAGGAGAAGGAATGACCAACAACACTTTTATGAATTGACTGCTGCTTCTGCAGATGTTTGGCCGATTGCACCACGACTTCCAGTATATGTATGGCTAGTTTGTTGCCAGAGCATTCGTACCACTGTGTAGCTTCTCGAAAGATATTTAGCTCTGATTTTAAGGATTAGTTTTAGCATCCAATACACTCTGCCAACCGTTTCTTAAACGTATTTTTGTTTGGACCCCATTAAATATGTGTTCTGTATCTTTCTCCTTGTACTTTCTGCTCTCTATGCCTGTCGTTTCGAAGTCATGCTATATCACTATTTGCGTGAGATCATACCGAGCTTAGGATAAAAAAATAAAAAGTCTTGTACCCCTGTCTGCAAATGACCAGATGTCCTTCAATGCAGAACGTCTGAACTTAATGAACTAACCCCACTCATTAATATGGGCATAACAGCGGTGTTATGTAAACAATAACACAGCTGATCATGTAAACAACAACACAGCCGATCATGTAAACAATAACACAGCCGATCATGTAAACAATAACACAGCCGATCATGTAAACATTAACACAGCCGATCATGTAAACAATAAAACAGCCGATCATGTAAACAACACAGCCGATCATGTAAACAATAACAGCTGATCATCATGTAAACATTAACACAGCCGATCATGTAAACAATAACAGCTGATCATCATGTAAACAACACAGCCGATCATGTAAACAACAACACAGCCGATCATGTAAACAATAACACTAATTAGGATTCATGTGTGAGCGGACAGGAGCATGAGTGTGAGCAACCTTTCTCAACATGACAAGACCCCCCTGCAATGCCTCCAAAGCCCCACCGCAATGCCTCCAAAGACCCCCGCAATGCCTCCAAAGACCCCCCCCCCCCTTGCAATGCCTCCAAAGACCCCCCCCCCCCCCCCTTGCAATGCCTCCAAAGACCCCCCCCCTGGCAATGCCTCCAAGGACCGCCCCCCTGGCAATGCCTCCAAGGACCGCCCCCCTGGCAATGCCTGCAATGGAGAAATACTGCTCTGCGTCAACAGGAAGTGTTTTCAGTAGAGGGGCATGGCTTAGACTGTCTAGGGGTGTGCCTCAGTCTAGTTTCCTCTTCAGAACTGTCTGTCTGTCTCACTGTCTGTCTGTCTCCCTGTCTGTCTGTCTCCCTGTCTGTCTGCCGTCCAGTCCGTCCAGTATGAGACTCCTTCTCCCAGTTTAACGAGTCACCGTAAAGCGGAAGCAGGTAGGAGTTATGACTCTTCTCTGTACGATGTAACGAAGCTCTTATCGATATGATGTAACGAAGCTCTTCTCTATACGATGTAACGAAGCTCTTCTCTAAAGGATGTCATGAAGCTCTTCTCTATACGATGTAATGAAGTTCTTCTCTATACGATGTAACGAAGCCCTTCTCTATACGATGTAACGAAGCTCTTCTCTAAAGGATGTAAGGAAGCTCTTCTCTATACGATGTAACGAAGCTCTTCTCTAAAGGATGTAAGGAAGCGCTTCTCTAAAGGATGTAATGAAGCTCTTCTCTATACGATTTAACGAAGCTCTTCTCTAAAGTATGTAACGAAGCCCTTCTCTAAAGGATGTAACGAAGCTCTTCTCTAAAGGATGTCACAAAGCTCTTCTCTATACGATGTAATGAAGCTCTTCTGTAAAGGATGTAACGAAGCTCTTCTCTATACGATGTAACAAAGCTCTTCTCTAAAGGATGTAACGAAGCTCTTCTCTATACGATGTAACGAAGCTCTTCTCTAAAGGATGTAATGAAGCTCTTCGCTCTTCTCTATATGATGTAACGAAGCTCTTCTCTAAAGGATGTAACGAAGCTCTTATCTAAAGGATGTCACGAAGCCCTTCTCTATACGATGTAACGAAGCTCTTCTCTATATGATGTAACGAAGCTCTTCTCTATACGATGTAACGAAGCTCTTATCTAAAGGATGTCACGAAGCTCTTCTCTATACGATGTAATGAAGCTCTTCTGTAAAGGATGTCACGAAGCTCTTCTCTAAAGGATGTCACGAAGCCCTTCTCTATACGATGTAACGAAGCTCTTCTCTATACGATGTAACGAAGCTCTTATCTAAAGGATGTCACGAAGCTCTTCTCTATACGATGTAACGAAGCTCTTCTCTATATGATGTAACGAAGCTCTTCTCTATACGATGTAACGAAGCTCTTATCTAAAGGATGTCACGAAGCTCTTCTCTATACGATGTAACGAAGCTCTTCTCTAAAGGATGTCACGAAGCTCTTCTCTAAAGGATGTCATGAAGCCCTTCTCTATACGATGTAATGAAGCTCTTCTCTAAAGGATGTAACGAAGCCCTTCTCTATACGATGTAACGAAGCTCTTCTCTATACGATGTAACGAAGCTCTTCTCTATACGATGTAACGAAGCTCTTCTCTATACGATGTAATGAAGCTCTTCTCTATACGATGTAACGAAGCTCTTCTCTAAAGGATGTAACGAAGCTCTTCTCTATACGATGTCATGAAGCTCTTCTCTATACGATGTAACGAAGCTCTTCTCTATACGATGTAACGAAACTCTTCTCTATACGATGTAACGAAACTCTTCTCTATACGATGTAATTAAGCTCTTCTCTAAAGGATGTAACGAAGCTCTTCTCTATACGATGTAATGAAGCTCTTCTCTAAAGGATGTAACGAAGCTCTTCTCTATACGATGTAACGAAGCTCTTCTCTATACGATGTAATGAAGCTCTTCTCTAAAGGATGTAACGAAGCCCTTCTCTATACGATGTAACGAAGCTCTTCTCTAAAGGATGTAACGAAGCCCTTCTCTATACGATGTAACAAAGCTCTTCTCTATACGATGTAACGAAGCTCTTCTCTATACGATGTAATGAAGCTCTTCTCTATACGATGTAACGAAGCTCTTCTCTAAAGGATGTAACGAAGCTCTTCTCTATACGATGTCATGAAGCTCTTCTCTATACGATGTAACGAAGCTCTTCTCTATACGATGTAACGAAACTCTTCTCTATACGATGTAACGAAACTCTTCTCTATACGATGTAATTAAGCTCTTCTCTAAAGGATGTAACGAAGCTCTGCTCTATACGATGTAATGAAGCTCTTCTCTAAAGGATGTAACGAAGCTCTTCTCTATACGATGTAACGAAGCACTTCTCTATACGATGTAATGAAGCTCTTCTCTAAAGGATGTCACGAAGCGCTTCTCTATACGATGTAATGAACCTCTTCTCTAAAGGATGTAATGAAGCTCTTCTCTATACGATGTAACGAAGCACTTCTCTATACGATGTAATGAAGCTCTTCTCTAAAGGATGTAACGAAGCTCTTCTCTATACGATGTAATGAAGCTCTTCTCTAAAGGATGTAACGAAGCTCTTCTCTATACGATGTAACGAAGCACTTCTCTATACGATGTAATGAAGCTCTTCTCTAAAGGATGTCACGAAGCTCTTCTCTATACGATGTAATGAAGCTCTTCTCTAAAGGATGTAACGATGTAACTCTCTCACAACATGTGCCGGTCCTTCTAGGTTGTCCGAACATGTTTGGATCTGCTGGGTTCCGACGGGTCAGCTCGGGTGGTTCTGGAAGGGATGAGCCCCCCCAGAGTCCGGGTGTACATGTCTACCTGTTCTTCACCAAGGAAGGGGACCGCTACCGGTCCTTCTCAGCAGGAGAGGTCTCTGCGGAGGAGTTGTGCGTGTCCACTGCAGACTCCCTGGGTAAGAATGTAGTTGGCTGGTCCTGATCCTTTGGTTCCGTTGGTTCTGAGCCTGGATGTGACCCGGATGTCTCCTTCCAGGCATCAGCCCACTGTGCTCGGTGCTGTTCGCTCTATACGACCCTCTCAGCTGCTTCTGGTACAGCCCCAATCACCTGTTCACTCCAGAGAACACTGGATCACTGGTACTTCACTATCGGATGAGGTCAGTGATTTCTAACGGGAGGTGTCCCGTGTGTCTACTTCATATACTTCATATACAAATAACTCCTGTATGTATGTATTTATTTATTTATTTATTTATTTATTAACCTCCTAAATGCAGATTTTACTTTCGGAATTGGCATGGGCTGAACGACCAGCAGCCAACGGTCTCCCGGTACACCCTGCGATCCGGGAGCAGCCAGGGGGACTCTCACCTGCTGGACCTCACCTCTCTGGAATACCTCTTCTCACAGGTGTGTGTGTGTGTGTGTGTGTGTGTGTGTGTGTGTGTGTGTGTGTGTGTGTGTGTGTGTGTGTGTTGTGTGTGTGTGTGTGTGTGTGTGTGTGTGTGTGTGTGTGTGTGTGTGTGTGTGTGTGTGTGTGTGTGTGTGTGTGTGTGTGTGTGTGTGTGTGTGTGTGTATACATGGACTCTCTCATGCCATTTTCTCTTTCTGATGAATTGTCCCCGTCAGGCCAAATATGATTTTGTGAACGATGTGGTGCCAATGGAGGAGGCGGAGACGGAGGCGGAACTCAACCGGCTAAAGAACGAGAGTCTGGGCATGGCGGTGCTGCAGCTGTCCCACGAGGCCGCCTGCAGATACTGCAGCCTAACGGACGTCTCCAACAAAATCAGGTCAGTGGTTTTGCACAGATGAGGCCTGACGCCGGCTGTTAGCGTCTCATCAAAACGGCGTGCTGATCTCTTCCTCTTCTGTCAGCTTCCTGGACTGCATCCCAAAGTCCTTTGCGAAGCATATCGCCAAGAACAACTTCTTGACCAGGCTGAGGATCAACCGGGTGTTCACAGAGTTCCTGAGGTCCTTCCAGCAGCGCACGGTGGAACGCGGGATGCTGGGGGCCCATGACGTGATGTGCAAATACATCTCCACGCTGGAGCACCTGGCACCGCGCTTCGCCACCGAGACCTTCTCCGTGTCCCACATGGTGCTGAGGCAGGCCCATGACGAGGGCAACTCCTATCTCCGCTCCGCCCCGGCCGACGGTAGCTCCACGGGCAGCATGGACACCCTGCTGGCGCACCAAGTCATGGTGTCTGGCACCGAGGGGATACAATGGAGGAATACATCGGGGCAGAAGGTAAATGACCATAATAATAATAGTAAAGGTAAATATATCATCTCATTACATTTACATTTACATTTAGGGCATTTGGCAGACGCTTTTATCCAAAGCGACTTACAAAGAGTACATTTGTTGAAGGAGAGGCAGCAATATATCACTGTGGTACCTGAAGATAAGAATAGAGCTGTTTCGAGCATTCATATTTACGAGACGAATAGAACGAGTTTCATAATTGCCAAGTTGCCTGCATAAGTAGCTGGGCAGGCGTGCGATTCTAAGCATGTTACAACATCTGAGAACGAACAACAATGCTAAGTGCCATTAATAAGTGTTAAGACATATAAACACGCAGGTTAGTGCTAGGGGGGGGGGTTATGTAGAGTCCAGGTGAACTCTGAACAGGTGGGTCTTGAGTCTCTTGCGGAAGCTGGCAAGTGACTCGGCCGTCCTGACGTGAGCCGGGAGCTCATTCCACCGCTGCGGAGCCAGAACCGTGAAGAGTTGGGACTTGGAAGAGCGATGTTTGGCTGTTTTTAGTGAAGGCGTTACCAGTCGTTTGGCAGAAGTTGTTGAGCGGAGTGCTCGGGCTGGGGCGTAGGGTCGGACAAATTTTTGGAGGTAGACATGTTGTTTCATGTTGTTTCTTCTTCCCTACGTTTGTAGGGAAGTAACTCACATCTCCCCCCTCCCCCCCCCCCCCACCCTCTCCCCACCCACAGGCTCGAGAAAACAGTTACTACAGAAAGGATTACCTGAAGAAGAAAGCCAAGCAGCTGAGCAACCAGCCCGACAGCCAGTGGCACAGCTTCTGCGACTTCCCAGAAATTTCTCACATTGCCATCGGCGGCGAGACCGTGACGATTAGCACTCAGAACAACCACTCTATGGTGCGGTGCCTTCCTGCTGCAAGTTGAAACCCACAATGCTTTTATTCATGCTCTTGTATAAACACTTTGCTTGCTTGTGAACCATTAGGGTTAGATAATACTTCTACGTGCTTTAGAACATTGAATTATGACAGATTGTTCATCATCTGCAATGAGTGCGCACTTAATGAGAGGAAAGGGGTCATAAGGTCTGTGTGGTAAAGTTTGTCTTTCAAGATTCAAGATTTCTTCATTGCCAGATCTGACAAGTGCAATGGAACGCCTCCTCCCCGTTCACTCCTGCAGTATTCTTCTAAACACATTCTAAACAATTAGTAATAGGTCAGGTTTGTGTGTGTGTGTGTGGTCAGGTATGTGTGTGTGTGGTCAGGTTTGTGTGTGTGTGTGTGGTCAGGTTTGTGTGTGTGTGTGTGTGTGGTCAGGTTTGTGTGTCTGTGTGTGGTCACGTTTGTGTGTGTGTGTGTGTGTGTGTGTGTGTGTGTGTGTGTGTGTGTGTGTGTGTGTGTGTGTGTGTGTGTGTGTGTGTGTGTGTGTGTGGTGTGTGTGTGTGTGTGTGTGTGTGTGTGTGTGTGTGTGTGTGTGTGTGTGGTCACGTTTGTGTGTCTGTGTGTGTGTGTGTGTGTGTGTGGTCATGTTTGTGTGTGTGTGTGTGTGTGTGGTCATGTTTGTGTGTGTGTGTGTGCTCAGGTTTGTGTGTCTGTGTGTGGTCACGTTTGTGTGTGTGTGTGTGTGTGTGTGTGTGTGTGTGTGTGTGTGTGGTCAGGTATGTGTGTCTGTGTTGGTGGTGTGTGTGTGGTGTGGTCATGGTTTGTGTGTGTGTGTGTGTGTGTGGTTCATGTTTGTGTGTGTGGTGTGGTCAGGTTTGTGTGTCTGTGTGTGGTCACGTTTGTGTGTGTGTGTGTGGTGTGGTCACGTTTGTGTGTGTGTGTGTGGTCATGTTTGTGTGTGTGTGTGTTGTGGTCACGTTTGTTTGTGTGTGTGTGTGTGTGGTCACGTTTGTGTGTGTGTGTGTGGTCATGTTTGTGTGTGTGTGTGTGGTCAGGTTTGTGTGTCTGTGTGTGGTCACGTTTGTGTGTGTGTGTGGTCACGTTTGTGTGTGTGTGGTCATGTTTGTGTGTGTGTGTGTGTGGTCACGTTTGTTGTGTGTGTGGTGTGTGTGTGTGTGTGTGGTCACGTTTGTTGTGTGTGTGTGTGGTCAGGTTTGTGTGTTGTGTGTGTGTGTGTGTGTGTGGTCATGTTTGTGTGTCTGTGTGTGGTCAGGTTTGTGCGTGTGTGTCTGGTCACGTTTGTGTGTCTTTAGGAGGTCCACATGAACTCAGCCCTGGAGGCGCGCTCCCTGGTCTCCCTTCTGGACGGGTATTTCCGGCTGACTGCAGACGCGCACCACTACCTCTGCCACGAGGTGGCGCCACCGAGGGTCGTTATGAGTGCCGCCAACGGTCTGCATGGACCAATGCAGTGAGTCTGTTATTATGATGTCTTTCATGATTACGGTTGGGTGTCAGGGCTGCAGATACGATCAAAAACCTTTTGCCCATCCGGGGTCAAAACACCTCCAGACCTCAGTGACTTCCTGCCTACCTGCACCTGAGCTCCAGACACCAGTGACTTCCTGCCTATATGCACCTGCCTCTTGCCTCTTTTTGCTTCAACATGACATGAAGTTCTCACCTGTCCGTTCCAGGGAGGAGTTTGTGCTGTTGAGGCTGAAGAAGGAGTTGAGTGAGGATGGCGTCTTCCATCTGCGCTGGAGTGCTCTGGACTCCCGGCGCATCCTGCTGACTGTCATGAACTTGAGTCCGGTAGGTTACGCCGAAGACAGCATGCCAATCGTACAGGACACAGCTGCTGTCGATACAATGCATACTATACATACACCTACAATCCATTTAGGATGGTTTGAGGCCAGTCCACAAGCAGTTCAGAATCCTTCATCGGGGCTCCAAGTTCTGCCTAGAGAGCTGGGACCAGGAATTCTCCAGCGTGAAGGAACTCATGGACAGTCTCAAGACCTTGGTGCTCAAGTCTGGTGTGGACAGCTTCACCGTCAGGAAGTGCTGTTTCCCCAGGACTGCAGGTTGAACACAGAACTACAATGTTGAATTACTGCTTCAAAATAAAATGCTTTTACAATTTGATAGAATGCATATTTGTCATATTTAGCCGTCCGGACAATGGTTTGCAGCATGAACTAAAATGGATGTTAACTTGGGACCTCCTGTACTGCAACAGTTCATGTTGAGTGTGTGTGTGATGCAGAGCTGTCTAACCTGCTGGTGGTGAGGCGGGGTGCAGAGCAGTCCGTCCACCCCTCTGCTACGAACGGGTCACAACTGCGCTTCCATCAAATCAAAGACAAACAGATTGTACAGGTGATCTCTCACTCACACACACACACACACACACACACACACACACACACACACACACACACACACACACACACACACACACACACACACACACAGAAAACACACGTCTTTCTTCCTTACGCCACTGTGTACACACTAGTGTTGTGTGTTTGTGAGCAGGAGCAGCACTTGGGTCGCGGTACCTGGACCAACATCTACACAGGTCGGCTGCTGCTGATTGGTGGAGGAGACGACAACAATGACGGTGACAACAACAACGTGGACGACCCCAAGGGCATCCGAGTGGTCCTGAAGGTTCTAGACCAGAGCCACAAAGATATTGCTCTGGTAGGACCAACTGTGGACCAGCTAACTGTGGAAATGAGCACATGGTTTGGTATGGATCAGCTAACTGATTCATACCAGAGCCCTGTCTTAATGTCCTAATGTGGACATTAAGACATGGCTCTGGTATGGACGAGCTAGCTGTGGTCCTAGTGGTCTTCAATACCCTTTCAGATTGAAACTAGTGATCGTAAAAACTGCGTATATCCTAATCATTTGGCTTCATCTGCACCTTCACCCTTGTGTTTCTGGACACCAGGCCTTCTTAGAGATGGCCAGTCTGATGAGCATGGTGTCTCACAGTCACCTGGTGTTCGTTCACGGCGTGTCATTCAAGGGATCTGAAAGTAAGACAGTAGCACTTCACCGTGGAACTCCAAAGGCTTTGTTTTACTGATTTGCATACTTCCTCATAATGAAACCCGAGCGAAAAAGCACCACGTTTTCACATCCGTTTTTATTCAGTAGATTTTTGTTGTTTATTATTACAATTAATTTGTTTATTGGCATCACTTTCATTCCACAGACATAATAGTAGAAGAGTTTGTGGAGTTCGGCCCCTTGGATGTTTTTCTACGTAATGAAAGAGCTTCGGTGTCACCTCAGTGGAAGTTCATGGCTGCCATCCAGCTAGCCGGGGCCCTCAGTTACCTTGTGAGTAGGGGCCCTCATTTACCTCGTGAGTAGGGGCCCTCAGTTACCTTGTGAGTAGAAGGCCCTCAGTTCAGTTACCTTGTGAGTAGAAGGCCCTCAGTTACCTTGTGAGTAGAAGGCCCTCAGTTACATTGTGAGTAGAAGGCCCTCGTTTACCTTGTGAGTAGAAGGCCCTCAGTTCAGTTACGTTGTGAGTAGGGGCCCTCAGTTACATTGTGAGTAGAAGGCCTTCAGTTACCTTGTGAGTAGAAGGCCCTCAGTTCAGTTACCTTGTGAGTAGGGGCCCTCAGTTACCTTGTGAGTAGAAGGCCCTCAGTTACATTGTGAGTAGAAGGCCCTCAGTTCAGTTACCTTGTGAGTAGGCGCCCTCAGTTACCTTGTGAGTAGAAGGCCCTCAGCTACCATTGTGAGTAGAAGGCCTTCAGTTACCTTGTGAGTAGAAGACCCTCAGTTCAGTTACCTTGTGAGTAGAAGGCCCTCAGTTCAGTTACCTTGTGAGTAGGGGCCCTCAGTTACCTTGTGAGTAGAAGGCCCTCAGTTACATTGTGAGTAGAATGCCTTCAGTTACCTTGTGAGTAGAAGGCCCTCAGTTCAGTTACCTTGTGAGTAGAGGGCCCTCAGTTACCTTGTGAGTAGAAGGCCCTCAGTTACATTGTGAGTAGAAGGCCTTCAGTTACCTTGTGAGTAGAAGGCCCTCAGTTCAGTTACCTTGTGAGTAGAAGGCCCTCAGTTCAGTTACCTTGTGAGTAGGGGCCCTCAGTTACCTTGTGGGTAGAAGGCCCTCAGTTCAGTTACCTTGTGAGTAGAAGGCCCTCAGTTACCTTGTGAGTAGGAGCCCTCAGTTGTTTAATTTATTTCTTTATTTCTGTCTTCAATCATATTTGCTTTAAGAAAAATTTAGTTGGCCATTGAGTTGACTTTTTTGACCATTTCAGGAAACTAAGAAACTCGTTCATGGCAACGTCTGCGCCAAAAACATCCTGGTTGCGCGCCGTGGGCTGGAGCAGGGAACCAGCCCCTTCGTCAAACTGAGCGACCCAGGCATTGTCTTAAATGTCCTCTCCCAGGAAGGTCAGCCTCGCATGCACACTTATTTTTTTTTAAATATAGTTTTTATTTGGAAATGTGCGAGATACAACCACCAATGATGACAATGGTATTTCCATTTTGCTTACCCCCCCCTATTAACAAACAAACTATTCACCCACCCACCTAAACAGAGTACACCCACCGAGAAGAGCAGAAAGAAAATATGAAAAAGTCACATTTAGCCATGACCAATGTCATTGCACCGTATGTATACATACATATTTAAGCCTGTAACAACCCACAATGTAGAAACATTAGAGGTATATGCAATAGGCACAAACCCAAACCCACTTGTGTGCTAAGTAATAAGCTAAAAACTAAACCTTATCCAGGCCCCGTCCCAAGTTGACAATAAGGGGCCTAAATGGAAGTAATGAAAGCAAGCATAGGTACAGACAAGACAGATTAAATAAAAAAATAAAAAAGAATAGGCTAAGCAGTTACAGCACCGTGGCCTATAAGCTCAAATATCCTAAGCAAGAGAGAAGAAAAAAAAAATAAAATACAAAAGATAAATAAACAAACATTAAGGGGTATCAGGCAGAGTTCTAAGTTCACGTAAGTATAATAGAACCGGATCCCAGGTATATCAAATGTTGCCCATCTGTGATAACAAATATAGCTGTGACTGCATTGGGTTGAAAATCAATATTAAGTGCCTCTGATAATGTTTTGAACATCATAGTCCAGTAAGTTGTCAGAGCAAGGCATGACCAAAACACATGGGTTAAGTTGGCAGGGATATTATGACACCGGTCACACCTTGCATCTGAGTTAGGGTATATTTTAGCCAGTCTTGCCTTGGAAAAATGAGCTCGATGTAGGACCTTGAATTGTATCAAGCTCAAAATTGCACAAGAGGTATTGCTATTCATTCTTTGTATAGCACAGTTCCAAACTTCGTCTTCAATATCCTCCCCTAGCTCACTCATATCCTCCCCTAGCTCACTCCTCGCATGCACACTTAACTAACATTTCTATGTTGCACAACATCTTTCTGCGTCAGCCATTTTGCACAGGAAATGGCACACAGATCACATCTCGCCTGTCCATTTCCTGTGAAGCCGCAGCATTGATGCTGTTACGAATTTGATGATTGATAGGAAATTATTTAAGCTTGCAATGTGCAAATGTCGTGTATTGTATTGAGTGCAGTCTAAATTGTGTACTCCACACTTCACGGAAAGCAGCCAAAACATTAACATGCAGGGAGAACTGACTGGTGAAAAGTAGTGTTGTTCACATAAATCTACTGTATAGTCCACGTGAGATCCCAAAGGTATTTGAATGGAAAAGATCAGAGTTTTCATGTCTCTCTGTCACCCCCAGAACGCCTGGAGCGCATCCCCTGGATCGCTCCGGAGTGCGTTCACAGCGGAGCGATCATCGGCAACACGGCTGACCAGTGGAGCTTTGGAGTCACGCTGCTGGAGATCTGCAACAACGGAGATCTGCCCCTGAGCGGGTGCTCCTTGTCAGAGGTCAGGCACTCTCATGGCACCCAGCCTCACCTGCCTCACCTACCTCACCTACCTCACCTGCCTCACTTACCTCACCTGCCTCACCAGCCTCACCCACCACACCTACCTCACCTACCTCACCAGCCTCACCTTCCACACCTGCCTCACCTACCTCACCTGCCTCACTTACCTCACCTGCCTCACCAGCCTCACCCACCACACCTACCTCACCTACCTCACCAGCCTCACCTACCTCACCTACCTCACCTGCCTCACCTACCTCACCAGCCTCACCTTCCACACCACCCTCACCTGCCTCACCAGCCTCACCCACCACACCTACCTTACCAGCCTCACCTACCACACCTTCCACACCTATATCACCTACCACACCTACCACAACTGCCTCACCTACCTCACCTGCCTCACCTACCACACCTACCTCACCAGCCTCACCTGCCTCACCTCAGCCTCACCTGCCTCACCCCAGCCTCACCTACCTTTCTAGTAGTTCTATGAGCCCAAAGCACAGCTGTTGAATTAATTATTCGATTTATATTTTGGGTCACGCTACAAATATTGGGGATGGGGGTCAAAATGTTCCCTCTTTTACTGGATTCTTTGCTTCTGCCATACTTGTATTGTATCAGAAAGTAATGAAGTAATATCTTATCGCAATATTTACAGAATCACAGTGAATATTGTGTCGTCACTCCAAAATATTGTAAGATTATATTGTGAGGGTCCTGCCGATTCCCGACCCTAACAAATATGAACTGATGGATGAGCTTCGGGCTTGATGCGTGTCTCTGGTGTCCCGGTTTCCCTCCAACAGAAAGAGCGTTTCTACCAGCAGAAGGGGCGCTTGGCAGAGCCACCGTCCCCGGAGCTGGCCAGCTTCATCAGCATGTGTCTGACCTACGACCCCGTCGAGAGACCCTCCTTCCGCACAGTGCTCAGGGAGCTCTCCGAAATCATGATCAAAAGTACTTGTCTGGGTTAATACCACATTGTCCCACTTGGCCGTCCCTCCTGGTCAAGCTTATCCGTGACAAACACAATGTCTCTGTATGTGCAGATCCACATATCCCCCCCAGTGGGACCTTCTCTGACCTGGACCCGAGCGTTTTCCACAAACGCTACCTCAGGAAGATGCGGGACTTAGGAGAGGTCAGATTAGTGCTGGGATGTTTACACGGTTCTGGTAAATGTGGTCCTCCTTGCAGTGCTCATAACCAACCTGACCCTTGACCCGTTCACAGGGTCACTTTGGAAAGGTCACGCTGTACATGTACGATCCCAACAATGACGGCACTGGAGAGCATGTGGCAGTGAAGGCCTTGAAGCAAGTTGGCGGCGTGAGCCAGCAGGAGGGCTGGATGAAGGAGATCGACATCCTCAAGTCTCTCTACCACGCCAACATTGTCAAGTACAAAGGTTGTTGTACGGAACACGGTGAGAACTTGGAATCCGTAATCAATTGTACTAGGAAGAAACTAGGAATCAATTGTACTTCATGGCATGGAGACTTGATGCTAGATAAATACAGGCGTAATGCTAGATGAATACAGGTTAGGAAGGATGTACATGAACTCGACTGCTGGTCCTCTACAAGCGAAACATTTTAGAACAAATATATAATAAATGTATGCCATCCTAATATGTTCTTCCCTCAGTGCTGGGAAGAAGAAACATTTTCCCAATAACCGAGAGTGTGCTCTAACTCCCCGTGTGATGGGTGGGTAGGTGGGCAGCTGGTGCAGCTGATCATGGAATATCTACCCCTGGGCAGCCTCCGAGACTACATCATGACCTGCAAGATTGGGCTGCCACAGTGTCTGCTCTTTGCCCAGCAGATCTGCCAGGTGAGCAGATCTTCTGTCTGCGGAGACGGGATTGATAATCTGTGATTCTTGAGACGCAACAAGGACTGTGTTTCCGTCACAGGGGATGGAGTACCTGCACTCCAAGCGCTACGTCCACCGGGATCTGGCTGCTCGCAACGTGCTGGTTGAAAACCAGAACGTGGTGAAGATCGGAGACTTTGGGCTAACCAAGCACATCCCCGAGGGAGCGGCGTACTACTGCGTCCGGGACGACGCAGACAGCCCCGTCTTTTGGTGCGTCGAAGGGCCATTGAAGGGCCAACGGCTTTCTAGTCTGATGTCCTGAATGAAGCGTTTGACTGCATGTGTCCACGCAGGTATGCCGTCGAGTGTCTTCGGGAGAGCAAGTTCTCCTTCTCCTCTGACGTGTGGTCGTTTGGCGTGACGCTGTACGAGATCCTGACCCGCTGTGAGCCTCGCATGAGTCCACCCAAGGCATGTCAACGCTGACACCCTACATTTTATTAGAAATGGCTAAAGATAAAGATGGCATAGAGTGGTTTAAAACTATTATTCTGCGGCTTCTCAAGTGAAATCATTGCCGTTGCGGAGCCTGAGCTTTTATTGTAGTTTTTTATGTAGTTATTCTCAAAATGGGATCTCGTCTGACTATAATGTCACTTATTTTGTGTTTTCTGTAGAAACTGGTGGACATGCTGGGCCCAGCACACGGCCAGATGATTGTGACAGCCCTGATCGCATTACTGGAGAGGCAGAAGACATTGCCTTGTCCCAGAGATTGTCCCCACGAGGTAAAGGTTCACATTCAGACAACAATACAGCATTTAGTTTTCCACACATCACTTTAATTCTCCCTCCATTGTGCTCCTCTGGAAGGTGTACATGCTGATGAAGCAATGCTGGGATGTGGACCCTCTGCGACGACCTGACTTCAGCTCTCTCATCAAGTCAATGAAAACTATTCGGGAGAGTTATGAATGCCAGCCCAATGGCAACGTTTCCTTGAAACATATTCACTTCTGAGTTTCCTTTGCCAGCTATAAGGCATCGTTTTGAGGTTGGTTGTGATATTTACAGGCCTGTGTTTCTACTCTCTCCTGCCCCCTGGCAGCTCTTAGTGCCTCGACACAAGGATCCCGCTGGCCTGACTCTACATTGGCCTCAACCACCTTCTGTTATTTCCTGACCAAATGCAGTATATCATGTAGATTGATAAGTATTTAGCATTTTTTGTGAGAGAATGATCAAATTAGTATACAACATACTGTATGTGTATATGTAATGCTAAGAAAGAAGAATTAAATGTCCTATAACCCAGGTATATTCTTACATTTTTGTAATTAAACGTGACAACCAATGCTGTGCACTTTTAAAGGCTACATTCATAAACCTATGAATTGATATAAATGAGTGACATTATGAGTGTAGTATCATAAGTATGATAATGGTTATAGATGAAAGAGGCACATTTACAGATATAATCAATACTACTGTATTATTCATGTTACTTTATTCATTATTTCATTGTGTGTCTTTACACAACGTATAATAGTCCTAATAATCCACCCATGAACATATAATAATTATAATATAACCGTCTTGTAGTGTATATTTTATAATAAATGAACAAATAATAATATAACCGTCTCGTAGTGTATATTATATAATACATGAACATATAATAATAATAATAATAATAATATAACCGTCTTGTAGTGTATATTTTATATGTAGTTTTATATTTCATATTTTATAATACATGACCATATAATAATAATAATAATAATATAACCGTCTCGTAGTGTATATTTTATGTGTAGTTTTATATTTTATATTTAGTTTTATATTTTATATTTTATAATACATGAACATATAATAATAATATAACCGTCTTGTAGTGTATATTTTATATTTAGTTTTATATTTTATATTTTATATGTAGTTTTATATTTTATATTTTATAATCCATGAACATATAATAATAATAATAATAATATAACCGTCTTGTAGTGTATATTTTATATTTAGTTTTATATTTTATATGTAGTTTTATATTTTATGTAGTTTTATATTTTATAATACATGAACATATAATAATAATAATATAACAGTCTCGTAGTGTATATTTTATGTAGTTTTATATTTTATAATACATGAACATATAATAATAATATAACAGTCTTGTAGTGTATATATTTATATGTAGTTTTATATTTTATATTTTATATGTAGTTTTATATTTTATATTTTATAATACATTAATATATAATAATAATAATAATATAACAGTCTCGTAGTGTATATTTTATATTTTATATTTTATATTTTATATTTTATAATAGTCCTTTTCTTCAAGCCACGCCCCTGACCCCCTGACCCCGCCCCCCTCGCCTGGTTGGCTGCAGCCACGGAGAACGCGTCCCGCTCTCGACCAATGAGAAGCGGCGCTGAGCCCACGTGGCTATTGTTTAAACCGCTGAAAGCGAAGCGCGTGAGCAGCTCCACACACTCTGAAGCAACATGGCGGCCGTTAGCTCCGCGCCCCGCGACCCGGACCACCTGGACCCCGACCACCTGGACCCCGACCACCTGGACCCGGACCACCCGGACCACCCGGACCCCCGGGATCCCGACCACCTGGACCACCCGGACCACCTGGACCCCGTCTACCGGGACCTGGACCAGGAGGAGGACGAGGAGGAGGACGAGGTTCCGCGGAGGAGGAGGAGAAGCAGCAGGAGGGCGGAGGAGGAGCTGAGCCCCGAGGAGATCCGGAGCCGTCTGGACCGGACCCGCTGCGAGTTCTACAACCGCCGCAAGATCACCGTGAAGAACCTCCCGTCCGACACCAGCAACCAGGTGAGACCAGCACCCAGGTGGGTCCAGCACCCAGGTGACACCGGCACCCAGGTGGGTCCAGCACCCAGGTGGGTCCAGCACCCAGGTGGGACCAGCACCCAGGTGAGACCAGCACCCAGGTGGGTCCCGTCCGACACCGGGAACCAGGTGAGGTCCCAGTAACCAGGTGAGTGGGTGGCATCATGTGATGAGGGGTGGCACCATCTGATGAGGGCCGGCATTATGTGATGATGATGAAGGGTGGCGTTATGTGTGGCTGACCCTAACTGAGGTGGAGTGGTGAGGACTGTGGGGTCAGGGAGAGCCGTGGAGGGGTGAGGGTCGGGTGAGGGGTGAGGCATGCTATTGTTCTGGGTTCCAGATCGGGACAGGGCTGTGACAACAATGGGTCGAAGGAGACAAAACGTTTCAGAAAGTGCTGGACATCAGTCATTCGTTTGAGCAGGCAAAGCTTTGCTAAATGGTGACCCCCCCTCTCACATCAGTAGTTAGGCCTGACCCCTCTCTCGCATCAGTAGTTAGGCCTGACCCCTCTCTCACATCAGAAGTTAGGCCTGACCCCTCTCTCACATCAGTAGATGGGCCTGACCCCTCTCTCACATCAGAAGTTAGGCCTGAACCCCTCTCTCACATCAGTAGTTAGGCCTGACCCTTCTCTCACATCAGAAGTTAGGCCTGAAACCCCTCTCTCATGTCAGTAGTTGGGCCTGAAATCCCTCTCACATCAGTAGTTGGGCCTGAAATCCCTCTCACATCAGTAGTTAGGCCTGACCCCTCTCTCACATCAGTAGTTAGGCCTTACCCTTCTCTCACATCAGAAGTTAGGCCTGACCCTTCTCTCACGTCAGAAGGTAGGCCTGACCCTTCTCTCACGTCAGAAGGTAGGCCTGACCCTTCTCTCACGTCAGAAGTTAGGCCTGACCCTTCTCTCACGTCAGAAGTTAGGCCTGAAACCCCTCTCACGTCAGTAGTTGGGCCTGAAACCCCTCACATCAGTAGTTGGGCCTGACCCCTCTCTCACGTCAGTAGTTGGGCCTGACCCCTCTCTCACGTCAGTAGTTGGGCCTGACCCCTCTCTCACGTCAGTAGTTGGGCCTGAAACCCCTCTCTCACGTCAGAAGTTAGGCCTGACCCCTCACGTCAGAAGTTAGGCCTGACACCTCACGTCAGAAGTTAGGCCTGACACCTCACGTCAGAAGTTAGGCCTGACACCTCACGTCAGAAGTTAGGCCTGACACCTCACGTCAGAAGTTAGGCCTCACCCCTCACGTCAGTAGAAGGGCCTGACCTCTCTCACATCAGAAGTTAGGCCTGACCCCTCTCTCACATCAGAAGTTAGGCCTGACCCCTCTCTCACATCAGTAGTTGGGCCTGACCCCTCTCACATCAGTAGTTAGTTAATGATGTTCTAGTGGTGATACTGATAAGTTGAAATACAAGACAATGAACACTGAGCAATATCATGTGCAATATTATTAATGTTATCTATAAATATTATCTGTAATACTACCTCTCCTCTCATCATGTGCAATATTCATGTCATGTCCAATACCTCTCCTACATTACCTTTCAACATTATGTGCAATATTCTTAATATTCTTTCTATCAGGTGCAATACGTCCCCTAACCATTATTATTATCATAGTATTACACTTCAATTATGACTAATTGTTAATCGCTGTCTGAATATCTTATCTTGCCTATATATTTATATATTTGTAGATCTGTTTGTTTATTTGTATTATTCTGTTGATTTCTCTATTGTTTTATTGTACTGTATTGCTATGCAACCTGGCACAAGAATTTCCTTGGGGATTAATAAAGTTCTATCTTATCTAAGTGTGTGGCATGTGTTTCTGCTTCTTTTCTTCTCAGGAGGTGCACGAGCTGCTGAGCAACTATGATCTGAAGTACTGCTTTGTGGACAAGTACAAGGGCACAGGTTGGTATGGCAACCGTCCTACAACAGCCTGGCGAGTTCCGCTACGGTGTCCAGCATTTAATGGTCTGACTGACCATTACTGACTGATTGGCTGATTAATCTAATGTTGAGTCAGTTTATTTATATCAAGTTTTCAACTGTGACTAAGTTTTGCAACACTTAACGATTACACGAAATTTCAAATGTTTCTATCACAATAATGCATGTTGTTTGTTGCATGGTGAAGGTGTGTTGTCTGCTTCCCCCCCCCAGCCTTCGTCACGCTGCTGAACGGAGAGCAGGCCCAGGCGGCCATCCAGGAGTTCCACCAGCACGTGCTGCGCGAGCGCACGCTCTCGGTGCAGCTGCAGCCCACCGACGCGCTGCTGTGCATCGCCAACCTGCCGCACGCCTTCACGCAGCAGCAGTTCGAGGAGCTGGTGCGGCCGTTCGGCAACCTGGAGCGCTGCTTCCTGGTGCACAGCGCCGCCACCGGCCACTCCAAGGGCTACGGCTTCGTGGAGTACATGAAGAAGGACTCGGCGGCGCGCGCCAAGGCCGAGCTCCTGGGCAAGCAGCTGGGCTCCCGCATGCTGTACGTCCATTGGACCGAGGTGGGCTCCCTCACCTTCCCGCTGCTGCACTCCCGCTGCCTGTGCGTCGACCGCCTGCCCCCCGGCCTGCAGACCGCCCAGGACCTCCGCCACGCCCTGGCCGACACCCACGCCGCCATCTTCTGCCAGGTCTGGTTAACGCCGCGCTCGCACAAGGCTTCGGTGGCCTTGGATCTCGACATGGGGCTATGTCTCAGGGCTAAACGTGTGTGTGTGCGCGCGTGTGTGCGCGCGTGTGTGCGCGCGCGTGTGTGTGCGCGTGTGTGTGTGTGCGTGTGCGTGGAGATATGGATGCATGTCACGTAGGGTTGACTATTTCATCCCAAACCTTTATTCATATTCCTCACATTGTTCTGGGGCCCTGCTTCCCCACCCATTCATTGTTTTCACGAGTTGAGTGCAGCTGGTTTCTATGGCGATGCACCTGAAAGCCCAGCATGTCATTCAGCCAGAGCTTCTGGAATGGAATGGGGAGGGGAGGGGTAATTGGTGGTTGGCTCTGCTCTCTGAACACCGTTCTGGTAAATCAAATGTTTAGGGTGTCAGAATAGATTTGCTGCATCTAATGTTATTGATCCATTTGATGTTTTAATTAATAATTTTTTCATGTAATCTCAACGTGCTTGTGTGCTGATGCCCTGTGACAACGTTGGGGTGGGGAGGCTACATGGCAGACATGAGCAAGACTCAACAGAGCCATACTGTCCAGAAGGCATCTGGAGAAGCTATGCTATTGCAGGGAGCTTTGCATCACAGTTCTCACAGTCTGCTGCCAGTTCACCAAGGCATGCGGTCACGTGACATTTTTAATCTCAAGATTAATTTTGTAGGCATAGTCTCATCAATGGATGACAGGGTGTTGGGCAGAAAGTGAAAAGTGTCAGACAATCGCCAGCGTGCACTTGCGTTGCCAGCCGTTACTCGGGCCATGTTTTGGTGCGTTTTAGGGCTTTTTGAGGTAGTAATTCCCACTTGTTCATTCATGAACAAAATATAACAAAAACTAGTAGCAAACTAACAAGTTTTAGTAAAACATCAATTTCAGACACTAACCCTTTATCAAATGTGTTCACTGATTGGATGGCTTAAAAATTAACACTGCAATTGATGGAGGGATGGGTCATGATTTTTGAATATTCAAGTAATCCGATGACTCATGTTTAAAAAAAAAATAAAGGTCCCTTGTTTTCCCCCAGTGGGGGCAGTATAGCGCCACGGTCGAGAAGAAGAAAAAACTGTCATAGCATACACGGCTTCACATCTCAACGAGTACTGCTGTACTCGTGATGTATGTTTGCAATAAAAAGACAAGATTGTTTTCTACCATTTTCCTACCAACCATGGAAAGTCTGAACCTGCCGTAACTGCAGTCTATCTACATCAGATTTTCTACTGACTTTTTTACTGTTGCAGAACAAGCAGGATACAGCTCTGAACAACTTTTTGAATGCTATATTTATTCGAGACCTTTTTGAAACGTAAGACACGGCTAGTCTGAGTGGCCCCCCCGCGACACACTGGGCACTCAGTCCGCCACCTGGGCAGGTAGACACTCAGGACTCGGTCTGTTACCTGGGCAGGTAGACACCGCTAGACACTCGGGACTCAGTCCGTCTCCTGGGCAGGTAGACACCGCTAGACACTCGGGACTGGTGATCGCGTCTTTAGTTTCCCACGCCAAACCGACGTAATTCTGAGCACGAATACCCAATATCTTTCTCAGTAAAACGACCACTTTATGTGATTGTGTAAGTAACAGTGGCTAAGCTTGCAGTGTTTTCTTGTGTGTTCACAGCTTGCCCAGGGACAGGATGGGAGCTTCCGGAGGTTTGCGGTCCTGGAGTTCTCCTCGGCGGAGATGGCCGAGGAGGCCCAGCGGCAGGCGGACGGACGGCTGCTGGGTGGCTCTTACATCAGAGTCTCCTTCTGCGCCCCCGGACCTCCGGGACGGAGCATGCTGGCTGCCCTGATCGCCGCCCAGACCATGGTGGGCGGCGCCCCGTCACACACCGTGCTCCCCGGGGCAGTGCTGCAGCCTGGCTTTGTAATCGCTGCTCCTCTCTCCTCCAAGGCGGTGAACCGGGGGAAGGGCCTCCTGCCAGATCCCACAGCCATGCAGATCCTGACGGGCCTCAGTAACCCTGCCACCCTCAAGCTACTGCTCAGTCCAATGACCCAGGGCCACAAACAAGGTGGGCCCCCTCACTCAGGCCCCCGGGCCCTCAGGGAGTGAGTCGTCGCCGGTCTAGTCCTGATGCATCGTTTTTTTTTGCGCAGGTATTCTGGGGATGGGCCCGCCTCCCGCCATGCCCTTGCTAGCCAACCCCGCCCTCTCGGCCGCCCTCCTGCAGATGCTCCTTCAGAACCAGGCTCAACAGGTACCTCCCCCCCCCCCCCGCGCGCGCGGTGCTAATCATCAGGTGTCTTGCTGCTCTCAACACGCAGACTGAAGCCTCCACACCCCCCCCTCTTCTCTCTTTTACATCAGCACGCCTTTCTAGGCGGCCACCTTCTCTGGGCTCAGGTGCTGCACAATAAAGACAGCCGTCTAGTGCCATGTGTGAGTGGTCATGTGTTTGGTCGTTCTGTGAGGAGGGCGCCCACCACCTTGACTGGAAACTCTTCCCGTGTTTTGTCGTGTTTGCCGTTTGTGTGACGTGGTGCACCTGCTTATGTGTAAAGTTTAAATGCACATTTCATGGCGCGAGTCCTGCAAGTGTTGGGCCCCAGCAGTTTGCCTTTGCTGAGCGTTGGGCCTGTGTTGGACTGCAAGCCAGTCTCCCCGTCTCACCCCCTCCCCGTCTCACCCCCCCTCCCTGTCTCACCCCTCTTCTCTCCCCTGGCCACCAGGCAGGACTCATGGGGGAGAATCCTCTCCAGCAGGGCCTCCATCTGCTCGGAGACCTGACGCAAGGTTTGGAAAACATCCGTCGTCCCTGTGTCACCTGATTATCCGTCGACTTTTTCAAAAGTGGCTCCTAGTTGTTGGTTTCATTCTAACTTGGTTTTCACCGCTAGGTGGCGTGGTCCCAGGTCTTGGCCTTCCTGCAGATGCCATGGCCCCTCTGAAGTCCATGTCTCTGAAGCGGGGCCCCGGGAGGGACCCGGAGTCCTTCCCACACAGCCCCTCCCCCAGCCTGCCTCACATGGCCGGCGTGCTGGGAGCAGAAGGACTCTCTCCACAGGGGGTGAGGCTTCCTGAATGTAGCTTGCCAAAATGAACTTTGACTTTATGCCGCTGTTTAATCGCCTCTCTGTTCTGTTCAGCTGTCGCTGCTCGGGGAACCTCCGAAAGAACTCACCCAGGGCTCTCTCCTCCACGGCTACAATATGTATTCTCCAGGTACGCTCCCTCTGGTTCTACTGTTAAACTATGGATATGTTACAAGTTGTATTCACCAGGTACGCTCTCTGGTTCTACTGTTATATAGGAGAAAAAAGTTTTGACATATAATTTGTACCCCAAAACTTTTTTCTCCTAAAGGGTTTTTTATGGGGTGGATACGGCGTGATCTTTACTCTTTTCTTGTAATTGGGCCATTAGAACAAGAAAGGAGAAGTTCATCAAGTCATACCCAGTAACAAGGGACTCAGTCTCTGATAAGAATCACTATGTGGTCAGAGTAACCGACTCCTAAGTTACACTATATAAGGTATAACGATTGATTGTGTGATTATTGAATAATCAAATGAGGTATGGTGTGGTGGAAAAATACCATATTGGTCATTTACAGGCAACTTTCCCTCATCTGCATATCATTGAGGGGACCCCTGCTGTGAACAGTCACTGGCATATTCTTAATTCTTAATGTCATGTCCAATAATATTTCACTTCTTTATGCCAATTGTTTTCGCCGTCGGAATCTTATCTTGCCCACATATTTGTATATTTAACTGTAATTTGCATATACGTTCGTTATTTTATCAATCTGTGGTTTTGTACTGTATCGCTATGCAACCTGGCACAAGAATTTCCTTTGGGATTAATAAAGTTCTATTCTATTCTACTATGGATACATTACAAGGTGTGTTCACCAGGTACGCTCTCTGGTTCTACTGTTATACTATGGATACGTTACAAGGTGTGTTCACCAGGTACGCTCTCTGGTTCTACTGTTATACTACTATAATTTAATGCCGTTTGATCCAGTTTGAGGAGTATGCTGATAATGACTGAAGCCTGAAGAAACCAGAGGGTTCATCGTTAAACTGTAGAACGTAGTTTATTAACAAAAATAATGTCAACATTTAACTTTGCAAAAATGCTGTATCTGCCTCAAGAGAAGAATATTCAAATGTTTGTAGGGGTACAATCAAGATAAAGAGTCAACAAGTGGATCACAAAGGCCCTTTGAAAGGCTGTTAGATCTCATATCAAGTGAAAATGTCAAGGCTTCATGATCATAATCGACATTTTACATTTGAAAATGCATTTTATTGCGATCCCGGTTCGACATGGTTTTATCACCCAGGCGTAGTTACAAGGTGTCTTCACCAGCAACTGTCTGGTTTCCTTCCCATGGTCAGGAGCTGCGTGCAGGCCCCATCCCTACAGGAAGAGGGTGACGTTGAATAACGTTTCCAACCATCGCTCCAACCAGAGCCTGCATGCAAACTACAACCTGCGCTACCAGGAGTCCTACAGCCCGGAATACCCGCCCCGACACCAGGTAACCACCGCCCCGACACCAGGTAACCACCGCCCCGACACCAGGTAACCACCGCCCCGACACCAGGTAACCACCGCCCCGACACCAGGTAACCACCGCCCCGACACCAGGTAACCACCGCCCCGACACCAGGTAACCACCGCCCCGACACCAGGTAACCACCGCCCCGACACCAGGTAACCACCGCCCCGACACCAGGTAACCACCGCCCCGACACCAGGTAACCACCGCCCCGACACCAGGTAACCACCACTACAACTCGCTGTCCACCATATTGATCGCTCACTGTATGGCTCATGAGTGTTACAGTGCCCCCCCCCCC
>PIJE02001929.1:0-26577 GCA_002895965.2 Coryphaenoides rupestris | reverse complement strand
CCCCCCCCCAGTCTAGCTGCTTGCAGACCAGTACCAATACCAGTAGCATCATGCTTTGGATCTGACGTGACGTTTCCCCTCCAGGATCCTCTGGCTCACCTGTATGAACATCAGGAGAACCGAGACGCTGGGCTACTGGCAGGCTTTGGGCTGCAGGTGAGGCACCCCCCCCCCCCCCCCCCCCCCGCTCCCGGACGCCGTCCCGGGAACGAGAAAATCCCGTTGTGTGCTTTAAAGTGTTTCCTGAGTGATTTGCTTTAGATTTCTTAAAGCGGTACGATCAAACTGAAAGAACATCCTGGATCTGTTCTGGGTCCCAGCAGATGTCATGTCCACCCGAGTACAGCGAGCGCTCCGCTCAGTTTGGCTTCTCTCAAAGCCCGCCCCTCGGTGGTTCCTACTTCGACTCGGCCCCCGGCGGTCTGGCCAGACACGGCCTCCCCCCCGCCCACCTCAACAAGGTGCGCTCGCCTCTCATTGGCTCGGAACGTTCGGGCGTTAGTGTTGGTGTTACCAGGGTATTGGGGACTGTAATTGGGACCTCACCATGCGGTATCACAAGGATTTTTAAGTGCCGATATGCATTTGGGATTCTCTTAAATACATCGGGATAAGATTACATTTGCTTTTGTGTATTGATGTCAAACAGACTGCAGGACAGTACCGTTTTGATTTGCCTCCTGTGAGAGAACATTGACGTTACTGGCGCTTAAAATCCATTTGAGTCAACCCAACTTTTGCAGAAGAAAAGGATCTCAATACTGTATTATATGGCAGTAATGCATGGTCAGCAGGAAGCCAGTGTGATGGAAGATGGTGTCAGGTTGTACTGTGTGTTTCAGGCCGTAGGAATGCCTCCCCTGAGTCATCCGTACGACTACCTGGGAAACGCCATGAAGGTAGGACTCTCTCTCTCTCTCTCAGACTGACCACCGCCTGGCGTCACTAACGCCGGCGGGCCGCTCAAACCTCCGGCTGTGCTTCCTCTCCTGCAGACTCCCGTCGGGGGCCACAAGCGCGTCTTCTCGCGCCTCATCCCGTCTCCGGAGCCCAGTCCTGAGGGGGCCTACGTGGGGCAGCACTCCCAGGGCCTGGGGGGGCACTACGCAGACTCTTACCTGAAGCGCAAACGCATCTTCTGAGCCGGTCCGGGCTCGCGGCGGCGGCAGCGTCGTCTCTCGGACGGGAGCGTCTCCTGGGACTCTGGGTTTCTGTGTGCTTCGTGTGCCAGCCTAAGGGAGTTTTTGATGTCTTTTCTTTTACGAATGTATATATGATTTCAGTGTGTTGGTAAATTATTTTTATTAATTGGCTTTTTTTTTTGTGCCAAATCATGAATGTGTTTTGTCTGAATAGAGACTGGGCAACAGGTTTCTGTCTCTAGCTACTCCACCTCTTTAAGGATCATCATGTCATAATCACCACGGTCTGTTTGTATAAAGTTCAGTAGTTTGTTCCATGAGGTCTCCTCTCGGGTACCCCCCCCCCAGGACCCTACCATCCCAACCCAGGACCCTTCCATCCCAACCCAGATCTTCTCACTAGTTTTCTTTGAACTGCTCTCCTTGTTCCAGATGCAGCCTACTTTTTTCTGCACCGGTTTGAGAGGGGCTCTCCTCGGGTCTGGGTCCCACGACCACTGTTCTCGTCCAAGCCCCCCACCTCCCTGTCAATGCCCTGGAATGGAGCCCCCCCCCCCTACCCCCCTTTATGAACGCATGTACACCCTCCTATCTGTAGACCCTCCCATCTGAAGGCCCCATGTAGACCCTCCCATCTGTAGACCCTCCCATCTGTAGACCCCATGTAGACCCTCCCATCTGTAGACCCTCCCATCTGTAGACCCTCCCATCTGGAGGCTCTCCCATCTGGAGGCTCTCCCAATCTGGAGGCTCCATGTAGACCCTCCCATCTGAAGGCTTATATTAGACTTCATCTGGGGCCTCCGTGGGATGTGGGAGGAGTACTGAAGATGGCCGTTCGCCAGACCTGTTTGGGGGGGTGGGGACCATGGATGCTGAGTAGGGCCCTGTGTGGAGCCTTGGAGGACTCTTGATTGTATGAACCCATTACCTCTGACTTGGTCTGGGCCTGTAGTTCTACCCGAGCCTAGAAGCGTGTCTTCCCTTCCTGAGGCCCAGTGGCGCGTTGTGTTCATTGCCGTGTTAATACTTAAGCTTGAGCATTTTTCCTTGGAGTCCCGAACTCGTTTTCTTAAGCTAAATCCACCTTTGGTCTGATTTAGTGTTTATTTTCAGATAGTTGGCTAACATGTTTTTGTTTTGTCCATTTTGAATGACTGTTGCCATGAATGAGTTGCACCGGGGGCCTCATGTCGCTGTACTGTTATAACGTCAGGTTTTCTTTAGTCTTTCCAGCTGCAAGCGCTTTCACCTGTGAAGTCTGTGAATGTTTTTTTTATGTGTGTGGTGTGTGTGTGTGTGTGATGTGAGCAAGTAAATGTTATTTAAAACATTTTTGGATATCTTCTTTTTTTTACATGTTAAGCACTTGTACTCAAGCATAATGTTCACAACATGGTTTTCAAAGGTAACCATATTTATATAGCGGTGTAGGCATGTTATGTAAAGTGTTCATGTAGTTTAGGGGACCATAAATCTATAGTTAACGACATACTAACCATATAATCTGATGGGGATGTACATCGGCGAAACCAAATGAAATTGCTCTTTATCAATGCTCTGCTGTCTCGAATATAAAAGGAAGTTTCAAGAGTTAGTCAGACCGGATGTCTCCCTGACCTGTCCTCAAACATCATCATAATATGTCCTTGGGGGTGGGGTCTAAGATGATCCCAACACTCTGCTTCTGGATTTACTTTAAGCCACAACTGGACAATTGAAGCACGGTGCTGCAGTGTATTCGCCCGTAGTCGGTCCACATCAACTTGTCTACCCTCATCTGCCTCGTTCATGAAATAATGTTAACCTCTCGCCGAACCTGGCACGGTGGTAAGCCACACAAAGAACTAATACTCAGCAATACCGTGTTGCCACTCAGGTCCCCGACAGATCATCATGGCTCTTTAATTATAACTGTATATAGTTATAGCTCTTTAATTATAACTGTATATCGTTATAGCTCTTTAATTATATCCGTTTTCTCAATTTAATATGCAGCCATACCTTCTGATTGTGATTGGGTAGCAAGGCATATTTTGGTCCTCTACATGTAATACCTTTTTGGTTTGATGGGCTTTTTAAGACGTGCCCGTGGTGAAATGGATTCAGAAACCAATGGGAAGAAGAGTTTTCGAGTCCAGGGGGCGCTGCGTCGAGTGTCAAGCCGGTTGGGTGATCGTTACTAACGGGCACGTCAAGCTCACTGGTGATCGAGTACACAATGTGTACACAGCATAGACGCTTCAGATGAGTGGGAGCTGTTTAAGAAATCCCACGTGGTGTTATTGGCAAGAACATGAACATTAAAATGGAATACTTAACCCCTATCCAAAGGTTACACGAATGCCTGTATTTTTAACTCGCCACTGGGATGCAACACCAGTCTGTTGTCAAGGCTGGCGTGCTGTCCGAGTCGTGCGTTGTAAATCTGTACCGTTGCCCGAGTTTGCAACACATCAGTGCCTTCGGATACAAGCGTTTGGTATCTGTTGTTAATTACGTTAAGAGAAGACGGCGGTGAAGACGTGGTGTCGAAGCATGTCCCTGTAATCTTAATACACGTTCTTGTACCTCGCCTGGCTGTGTGTTACCCAGCGTTCTCTGAGGGAATCACTGGAGCTGGTGGACGATGTGTCATACACATTTAGATTCCTGCCTTTCATACCCTCCTCCCACACAGTCACTCTGCACAGTAGCTGGTGGATGGTGGTGGATGCTGCTGAAACCTGTGATTTTCCCAAATACAGGGAGGTGGGAGTGCAGAGCTCTGCTGCAGCGCACACAGCTCACGTATGAAGAGCATCTGGATGCAAAACACACTTTATGCAATATATATCATGTCTATATACAGTATATGCTGTATATATATATGTGTGTGTATATGTATGTATGTATGTGTTCCGGACGCTAGCTCCCCCATCCTCCTAAACAGTATTTGACGGTGTAGCATTGTTATATTTGTCATATTTATGTAGCATTGTTATATTTCCTGTTATCATCGGAGTTCATATTGTAATGCTGTCATTGTAAATACTGGCTAAAACGTGACACGATGAAGATGGATTTATTTTGGTCATAATGTGGAATCCAGCCTTATTCCACGGGAATACAAAGAGTTGGGAAATAGGGTATGTCACAAGGGCTGTTTATAGCAGAATTAGTCAGACATCAGCCCACTCCTCTGGTGTCTTCTCCAAACAGGAAGCCAGTATAGTCTTTCCGTTTCATTTGAATGGGAACCTCCATTTTATGGAGGCAAGTAGGGTCTTCTGTCAGGGTTAGGGTTAGATCTCTTCTGTCAGGGTTAGGGTTAGATCTCTTCTGTCAGGGTTAGGGTCAGACCTCTTCTGTCAGGGTTTGGGTTTGATCTCTTCTGTCAGGGTTAGGGTTAGATCTCTTCTGTCAGGGTTAGGGTTAGACCTCTTCTGTCAGGGTTTGGGTTTGATCTCTTCTGTCAGGGTTAGGGTTAGATCTCTTCTGTCAGGGGTTAGATCTCTTCTGCCAGGGTTAGGGTTAGACCTCTTCTGTCAGGGTTAGGGTCAGACCTCTTCTGTCAGGGTTTGGGTTTGATCTCTTCTGTCAGGGTTAGGGTTAGATCTCTTGTCAGGGTTAGACCTCTTCTGTCAGGGTTAGACCTCTTCTGCCAGGGTTAGGGTTAGACCTCTTCTGTCAAGGGTTAGGGTTAGACCTCTTCTGTCAGGGTTAGGGTTAGACCTTCGTTCTGTCAGGTTTTAGATGGTTAGACCTCTTCTGTCAGGGTTTGGGTTTGATCTCTTCTGTCAGGGTTAGGGTTAGATCTCTTCTGTCAGGGTTAGATCTCTTCTGCCAGGGTTAGGGTTAGACCTCTTCTGTCAGGGTTAGGGTTAGACCTCTTCTGTCAGGGTTTAGATCTCTTCTGTCAGGGTTAGGGTTAGATCTCTTCTTTCAGGGTTAGACCTCTCTACCTGAGAAGAGGTCTAACCCTAACCCTGACAGAAGAGGTCTAACCCTAACCCTGACAGAAGAGGTCTAACCCTAACCCTGACAGAAGAGGTCTAACCCTAACCCTGACAGAAGAGGTCTAACCCTGACAGAAGAGGTCTAACCCAAACCCTGACAGAAGAGGTCTAACCCTAACCCTGATAGAAGAGATCTGACCCTGACAGAAGAGGTCTAACCCTGACAGAAGAGGTCTAACCCTAACCCTGACAGAAGAGGTCTAACCCTAACCATGGCAGAAGAGGTCTAACCCTAACCGAAGAGGTCTAACCCTAACAGAAGAGGTCTAACCCTAACCATGGCAGAAGAGGTCTAACCCTAACCCTGACAGAAGAGGTCTAACCCTAACCCTGCCCATCTGGAGGCTCTCCCATCTGGAGGCTCTCCCATCTGGAGGCTCTCCCATCTGGAGGCTCCATGTAGACCCTCCCATCTGAAGGCTTATATTAGACTTCATCTGGGGCCTCCGTGGGATGTGGGAGGAGTACTGAAGATGGCCGTTCGCCAGACCTGTTTGGGGGGGTGGGGACCATGGATGCTGAGTAGGGCCCTGTGTGGAGCCTTGGAGGACTCTTGATTGTATGAACCCATTACCTCTGACTTGGTCTGGGCCTGTAGTTCTACCCGAGCCTAGAAGCGTGTCTTCCCTTCCTGAGGCCCAGTGGCGCGTTGTGTTCATTGCCGTGTTAATACTTAAGCTTGAGCATTTTTCCTTGGAGTCCCGAACTCGTTTTCTTAAGCTAAATCCACCTTTGGTCTGATTTAGTGTTTATTTTCAGATAGTTGGCTAACATGTTTTTGTTTTGTCCATTTTGAATGACTGTTGCCATGAATGAGTTGCACCGGGGGCCTCATGTCGCTGTACTGTTATAACGTCAGGTTTTCTTTAGTCTTTCCAGCTGCAAGCGCTTTCACCTGTGAAGTCTGTGAATGTTTTTTTTATGTGTGTGGTGTGTGTGTGTGTGATGTGAGCAAGTAAATGTTATTTAAAACATTTTTGGATATCTTCTTTTTTTTACATGTTAAGCACTTGTACTCAAGCATAATGTTCACAACATGGTTAACAAAGTAACCATTTTTATATAGCGGTGTAGGCATGTTATGTAAAGTGTTCATGTAGTTTAGGGGACCATAAGTCTATAGTTAACGACATACTAACCATATAATCTGATGGGGATGTACATCCAGGCAAACCAAATGAAATTGCTCTTTATCAATGCTCTGCTGTCTCGAATATAAAAGGAAGTTCAAGAGTTAGTCAGACCGGATGTCTCCCTGACCTGTCCTCAAACATCATCATAATATGTCCTTGGGGGGGGGTGTGGTCTAAGATGATCCCAACACTCTGCTTCTGGATTTACTTTAAGCCACAACTGGACAATTGAAGCACGGTGCTGCAGTGTATTCGCCCATAGTCGGTCCACATCAACTTGTCTACCCTCATCCTGACTCGTTCATGAAATAATGTTAACCTCTCGCCGAACCTGGCACGGTGTAAGCCACACAAAGAACTAATACTCAGCAATACCGTGTTGCCACTCAGGTCCCCGACAGATCATCATGGCTCTTTAATTATAACTGTATATAGTTATAGCTCTTTAATTATAACTGTATATCGTTATAGCTCTTTAATTATAGCCGTTTTCTCAATTTAATATGCAGCCATACCTTCTGATTGTGATTGGGTAGCAAGGCATATTTTGGTCCTCTACATGTAATACCTTTTTGGTTTGATGGGCTTTTTAAGACGTGCCCGTGGTGAAATGGATTCAGAAACCAATGGGAAGAAGAGTTTTCGAGTCCAGGGGGGGCGCTGCGTCGAGTGTCAAGCCGGTTGGGTGATCGTTACTAACGGGCACGTCAAGCTCACTGGTGATCGAGTACACAATGTGTACACAGCATAGACACTTCAGATGAGTGGGAGCTGTTTTAAGAAATCCCACGTGGTGTTATTGGCAAGAACATGAACATTAAATGGAATACTTAACCCCTATCCAAAGGTTACACCAATGCCTGTATTTTTAACTCGCCACTGGGACGCAACACCAGTCTGTTGTCAAGGCTGGCGTGCTGTCTGAGTCGTGCGTTGTAAATCTGTACCGTTGCCCGAGTTTGCAACACATCAGTGCCTTCGGATACAAGCGTTTGGTATCTGTTGTTAATTACGTTAAGAGAAGACGGCGGTGAAGACGTGGTGTCGAAGCATGTCCCTGTAATCTTAATACACGTTCTTGTACCTCGCCTGGCTGTGTGTTACCCAGCGTTCTCTGAGGGAATCACTGGAGCTGGTGGACGATGTGTCATACACATTTAGATTCCTGCCTTTCATACCCTCCTCCCACACAGTCACTCTGCACAGTAGCTGGTGGATGGTGGTGGATGCTGCTGAAACCTGTGATTCCCTAACCCTGACAGAAGAGGTCTAACCCTAACCCTGGCAGAAGAGGTCTAACCCTAACCCTGACAGAAGAGGTCTAACCCTAACCCTGACAGAAGAGGTCTAACCCTAACCCTGACAGAAGAGGTCTAACCCTAACCCTGATAGAAGAGGTCTAACCCTGAAAGAAGAGGTCTAACCCTAACCCTGATAGAAGAGGTCTAACCCTGAAAGAAGAGGTCTAACCCTAACCCTGGCAGAAGAGGTCTAACCCTAACCCTGACAGAAGAGGTCTAACCCTAACCCTGACAGAAGAGATCTAACCCAAACCCTGACAGAAGAGGTCTAACCCTAACCCTGACAGAAGAGGTCTAACCCTAACCCTGGCAGAAGAGGTCTAACCCTAACCCTGACAGAAGAGGTCTAACCCTAACCCTGACAGAAGAGGTCTAACCCTAACCCTGACAGAAGAGGTCTAACCCAAACCCTGACAGAAGAGGTCTAACCCTGACAGAAGAGGTCTAACCCTAACCCTGGCAGAAGAGGTCTAACCCAAACCCTGACAGAAGAGGTCTACCCTAACCCTGACAGAAGAGGTCTAACCCTAACCCTGGCAGAAGAGGTCTAACCCTAACCCTGACAGAAGAGATCTGACCCTGACAGAAGAGGTCTACCCTGACAGAAGAGATCTAACCCTAACCCTGACAGAAGAGGTCTAACCCTTCTGTACATAGACCTCTTCTGTCAGGGTTAGGGTTAGACCTCTTCTGTCAGGGTTAGGGTTAGACCTCTTCTGCCAGGGTTAGGGTTAGACCTCTTCTGTCAGGGTTAGGGTTAGACCTCTTCTGTCAGGGGTTAGATCTCTTCTGTCAGGGTTAGGGTTAGATCTCTTCTCTCAGGGTTAGACCTCTTCTGTCAGGGTCAGATCTCTTCTATCAGGGTTAGGGTTAGACCTCTTCTGCCAGGGTTAGGGTTAGACCTCTTCTGTCAGGGTCAGATCTCTTCTATCAGGGTTAGGGTTAGTCCTCTTCTGTCAGGGTCAGATCTCTTCTGTCAGGGTTAGGGTTAGACCTCTTCTGTCACACATGTAGCATGTACAGTAAGTGTACATATAGGATTAGGGTTAGTGTATCCAGAGAGGCGATGGACTTCCATGTGAAAGACACTCCATCATTTCTATTGTGTCATTCATCCAAAAACCATTTGTGGCACATGGGTAGTAGAGAGGCCGTCCGGTACTGTGGCTGTTCGGTGCCGATGCCGGTGTGGAGAAATGGGACAGCTTTGTGGTTATTATCGATGGCGCTGCTTCCAGTCTCCATTTGTGGCTTTTGCAACCTCACTACCTCATCAATTTCACTTTGGAAACGTTTGGGAATCCAGTTACTATGTGATCTGCGGTCTCCGTGGCGCTTAGTGTGTCACCCCCTCACTGGCTCTCTCAGAGCCTTACAGGGCATTGTGTTGCAAGACGGTACGAGCTCACCACAAGCTACCGTTGAGTTGCATGATGGAAACACACACACACACACACACACACAGGACTTTCTAATGGACTCAACATTATTTGTCAGTTCCTGGAACTCATTAGGAATTATTTGTTTTAGGATGTCCTACTCCATGCAGGCTTGCTCCATCATTGTATTGATGTTCTTGCATACAAATTTAGATGGACACATGAGCATACCTCCATATGACATGTCTGAAGGGCCTACATGTGTAGATGTAGGTCCTGTAGAGGGAAGGGGGGTCTACATCAACACGTGTAGACCCTCCAGACTTGACTGGATGATCTGCTGGAACTGTCGTTTACACAGCTGCAGCCTCTCCTGCGTTCCTGAGCATCCGTGGTGTAAATATCTAGCTTCATGTTTACTCTGTCACTTCCCCCTTCTCCCTTCTGCACACTTACATGTACATGATGTCCTGGCTATCGGTGAGGAGGTGATTGTGGACCAGGCAGGAGGAGGTGATTGTGGACCAAAGTGTGTCTTGATGGAAGTCAGTTGAACTCAGCGAGACACACACCCTCCTCTGCCGCCTCTTCGTCCACCCGCCTCTTTTCTGTCATTATTTTTGTTCTTTGACGTCGTCCAAATGCATATCATATTTATATTTATATTTATAATATTTCCGGCATTGTATTATGCAGTGGAACATAAAACACAGAGTTCTTTGTTTTCGTCAGAGTCTCCTTGCTATAAATCACGTCTGGTGTCGTCTTGAGCATTATAATACATGTACAGTGCTGGTCGTTATAATATAGTCAGTACAACGGTTCATTACTGGAACTTAAACAAGGTCATAATGTGGCTATTATAAGACAATTATGTAATACATAATCCCCTTTAAGGGGCAAGCCACCTCTGGTGTCTTGTGACACCGGGTCCCAGAGGTGCCACAGCCACATCCAATGTGCTGCTGGCTTCATGTGGACATGGGCCACGTAGCCCTAGAGGGTAAACACAATAACCCCCTCACACACACACACACACACACACACACACACACACACACACACACACACACACACACACACACACACACACTATCTGCACGCTTGCTATTTGAATATACTAAGGAACGTTTTAGCCACAGAGCGCATCGTCATGGTAGCCGATGTCTTAGACGCACTCCTTCAACCTGCTGTGTGACACTTTGCTGCAGTGTCAGCAAAACAAGAATGAATGAACAAGATGATATCTTAAGTCATAACTCACAAAGTGAATAAATTAACACTTCCACTTCCTGTGTAGCTTGATTCATCTGTCGAGGATTTACTACGATGACAGCTACTGTACGCCAGATCATTCTAATTAGTTTCCATTTAATAAGATAAGAGAACTTTAATCCTGAAGGAAATTCTTGTGCCGGGTTGCATAGCAATACAGTACAATAAAACAATAGAGAAATACACAGAATAATACAAAGAAACTAACAGATTTACAGATGTGCAATGTCCCTGAATGAACAAACTCCATTGATGACTTTATTGATTAGTTCTGATTCAGACACCTGGAACCTTCCTAACCCTGAGCACAGTTATGGGCATTTCTCAAAAAAGATGAGTGATTTATGACAACAATGACAGATTATACTCTTATAAAGAGTCTGAAACAAACACCGTGCCTCCATATCAGAGTCCTGTGCATTGTGCAGTGTGCAGTGCCATGCCTCCATGTGTGCAGTCAAACTGGGTGATGAGTGGATCACTTGAGAGAGAGTGAGAGAGAGAGAGAGATAGGGAGGGAGAGAGAGTGAGAGAGAGAGAGAGAGAGAGGGACAGAGAGGGAGAAAGAGAGTACTTGAGAGAGAGAGAGAGAGAGAGAGAGGGGGAGGGAGGGAGAGAGAGATAGAGAGACGGCCACACGGACCATATCGTCGTCGTGAGGCTCTAGAAACGTTGCGTCTGAGACTCTGCAGTGAGAGTCTTGTCTTGAGTCGCTGAGATGGATCTGTAGAGGAGGAGGAGGAGGAGGAGACGAGATGGAGAGACGGAGAGGAGGAGGAGGAGGAGGAGCGGCTCGGTCAGCGGCTCCTGAACGTGTTGGATGAAGCGGCTCCGTGAGGAGGAGGAGATGAGGAGCAGATGAGGAGCAGATGAGGAGGAGGAGATGAGGAGGTGATGAGACCACCGCGGAGCAGCAGCAGTGAGACCATCCGAGATATCAAACAAGATGCCTGAGGAGGACCCGAACTTCAGGAGGAGACCAGGAGGACCAGGACCCCCGGCCAGGAGCTAAGAGGAGGACCAGGACTCCTGACCAGGAGCTGAGAGGAGGACCAGGACTCCCGGCCAGGAGCTGAGGACCAGGACTCCTGGCCAGGAGCTGAGAGGAGGACCAGGACTCCTGACCAGGAGCTGAGAGGAGGACCAGGACTCCTGGCCAGGAACTGAGGACCAGGACTCCCGGCCAGGAACTGAGGACCAGGACTCCTGACCAGGAGCTGAGAGGAGGACCAGGACTCCCGGCCAGGAGCTAAGAGGAGGACCAGGACTCCTGACCAGGAGCTGAGAGGAGAACCAGGACTCCTGACCAGGAGCTAAGAGGAGGACCAGGACTCCTGGCCAGGAGCTGAGGACCAGGACCGTGGACGGCACACTGCACTGTGACTGGAGTCTTTATTGGGGACAGTCTTTATTGGGGACAAGTATTGGGGACAGTCTTTATTGGGGACAGTCTTTATTGGGGACAGTCTTTACTGGGGACAGTCTTGACTGGGGACAGTCTTTATTGGGGACAGTCTTCATCCTTGTGATCTAAACGTGGACAGGTTCGGCCACACTGGACTTAGAGGACATAAAATGGTTTTGATCCCAGGTGAGTTATTATATTCATATATTATGATTATTATTGCCAATAAGTGAGATATTAGCTGCACTATGGAGCCGCCTCCCTGCTCCAAGAAGACCCTGTCCCTGCCGGTCCCCCGGGATGGCCAGGCCACCCTGAAGCCCCCCCAGCACCTGTGGAGACCCCCGCGGACCCCCATCCTGATCAAGCACCGCGGCTACTCCGACACGACCCGGGGGCCCCAGCGACACATGGAGCGATGCGACGCCGTGGACACCAGCGACAGACCCGGCCTCAACAAGTCCCGCAGGTCCTGGCCCTCGTCGTTCCACGGGACCAGCAGCACGTCCCTGGGACACTGTGTCGGAAACAGACGGTACGTAAAGCCATGAGCATCATCACGCAGCGGCCTGCAGGGTCCTGGGTGGTCCTGGGTGGTCCTGGGTTGTCCTAGGTGGTCCTGGGTGGTCCTGGGTGGGGATGTTGGGGCTGTTTTGGTACCAGATGGACTCTCAGCAAACCAGTCCGCCCACTCGACAGCAGCAGAAGCTGCATCTGCAAACACTCGTATGTTTTTACAGCCTCCCTGTCCTCCGAAGTGAAGCTGCAGGGTTGATAAGAGGCTGCTGTTGGTTCAATGGCTCCAAAGGTCGGTGGCTCATCTCTTGCCTCTTCTCATATTACTTCAGGGTGTCAGCTTATCAGTCAATACAGTAACCTGAATAGAGAGGGCAAGCTGCCAGGCAACAAAGCACAGTGCTACTGAACACTAACCCCTAACCCCTAACCCCGAACCCTAACCCTGCTACTGAACACTAAGCCCTAACCCTGCTACTGAACATTAACCCTAAACTTAGCCCTAACCCCTAACCCCGAACCTCTAACCCCTATCCCCTAACCCGAACCCCTAACCCCTAACCCTAACCTCTAACCCTAACCTCTAACCCTAACCCTGCTACTGAACAGTAACCCCTAACCCTAACCACTAACCTGCTACTGAACACTAACCCCTAACCCCTAACCCGAACGCCTAACCCCTATCCCCTAACCCGAACCCTTGACCCGAACCCCTAACCCCTAACCCTAACCTCTAACCCTAACCCTGCTACTGAACACTAACCCCTAACCCCTAACCCGAACGCCTAACCCCTATCCCCTAACCCGAACCCTTGACCCGAACCCCTAACCCCTAACCCTAACCTCTAACCCTAACCCTGCTACTGAACACTAACCCCTAACCCCTACCCCTAACCCCTAACCCATAACCCTAACCCCTAACCCCTAACCCATAACCCATAACCCTAACCCCTAAACCCTAACCCCTAACCCCAGCAGATGTAGCTGAAGGAGAGCGTAGCTCCGTCAGGTGCTCCTACTTGTCCTGTAACTGGATCTTAAAAGACTGTTCAGCTCCTCCTCCTCCCTCAGCACTGAGCTGATTAAAACGTTCTGACATCCGCTGTGTTACGCCGTTCGCCTCCAGAGTCATGCGGACACGTCGCTTTTTCTTCTTGTTTTTTTCCCTGTGCCACAGACGGCCTTCACCATGGGGCCCCTGGGGGCCCGAGGCCATGCAGCTTTGAGTGGAATGGAAAGGTGGGGGGGGGGGGGGGGGGGGTGTAGACGTTCAGGCAGCGCAAGTCTCTCTGTAGTTCATCTGTGGACAGAGAAGAGAGAGAGAGAGAGATGGAGAGAGAGAGAGAGGAAGAGAGAGAGAGAAAGAGAGAGAGAGGAGAGAGAGAGAGATGGAGAGAGAGACCAAGGGAGGAATGGAGAGAGGGGGGAGGGGGGAGAATCAAGGCACAAAGAGGAAAGAAAGAACAAATTAGCAGAAGAAAGAAAATAGAGACTAATATCAGAATGTGTGTGTGCGTGCGTGCGTGCGTGCGTGCGTGCGTGCGTGCGTGCGTGCGTGCGTGCGTGCGTGCGTGCGTGCGTGTGTGTATTTCAGCAGTGGGAGCTTCTGGTTTCGTCCATCACAACATCATGCCTGGGAGCAGGGTAGTAGAGGTCTAGAGGTCTGGAGGTCTGGAGGTCTGCTTGTTAGGTCTGGAGGTCTGGAGGTCTAGAGGTCTGCTTGTTAATTCTGGAGGTCTAGAGGTCTGGAGGTCTGCTTGTTAGGTCTGGAGGTCTGGAGGTCTAGAGGTCTGCTTGTTAATTCTGGAGGTCTAGAGGTCTGGAGGTCTGCTTGTTAGGTCTGGAGGTCTGGAGGTCTGGAGGTCTGCTTGTTAATTCTGGAGGTCTAGAGGTCTAGAGGTCTGGAGGTCTGCTTGTTAGGTCTCGAGGTCTAGAGGTCTGCTTGTTAATTCTGGAGGTCTAGAGGTCTAGAGGTCTGGAGGTTCTGCTTGTTAGGTCTCGAGGTCTAGAGCTCTGCTTGTTAATTCTGGAGGTCTAGAGGTCTAGAGGTCTGGAGGTCTGGAGGTCTAGAGGTCTGCTTGTTAGGTCTGGAGTTCTAGAGGTCTACAGGTCTGGAGGTCTGGAGGTCTGCTTGTTAGGTCTGGAGGTCTGGAGGTCTGGAGGTCTAGAGTCAACATCAGTCCAGGTGTAGATCTAGATCTATAGAGCTAGGTGTGTCTATGGATCTAGATCTATACTCATCACACATGGAGGGTCACATGATTCATCAGCCATCACCATGTGACAAGCAGGTGCTTCCCCACCTGCTCTCCAGCACACGCTTATGTGTGTGTGTGTGTGTGTGTGTGTGTGTGTGTGTGTGTGTGTGTGTGTGTGTGTGTGTGTGTGTGTGTGTGTGTGTGTGTGTGTGTGTTGTGTGTGTGTGTGTGTGTGTGTGTGTTTCAGCAGTGGGAGCTTCTGGTTTCGTCCATCACAACATCATGCCTGGGAGCAGGGTAGTAGAGGTCTGGAGGTCTGGAGGTCTGCTTGTTAGGTCTGGAGGTCTGGAGGTCTAGAGGTCTGCTTGTTAGGTCTCGAGGTCTAGAGGTCTGCTTGTTAATTCTGGAGGTCTAGAGGTCTAGAGGTCTGGAGGTCTAGAGGTCTGCTTGTTAGGTCTGGAGGTCTAGAGGTCTGCTTGTTAGGTCTGGAGGTCTAGAGGTCTACAGGTCTGGAGGTCTGGAGGTCTGCTTGTTAGGTCTGGAGGTCTTGAGGTCTGGAGGTCTAGAGTCAACATCAGTCCAGGTGTAGATCTAGATCTATAGAGCTAGGTGTGTCTGTGGATCTAGATCTATACTCATCACACATGGAGGGTCACATGATTCATCAGCCATCACCATGTGACAAGCAGGTGCTTCCCCACCTGTTCTCCAGCACACGCTTATGTGTGTGTGTGTGTGTGTGTGTGTGTGTGTGTGTGTGTGTGTAATACTTGTGTGTGTGTTATACTTGTGTGTGTGTGTGTTAGTGTGTGTGTGTGTATCATCATGTCCAGGGAACTCTAGTAAGAATGCCACTCAAACTGAGGACGTCTCTTCCCACGATTCTGTTTCTATGGTTACTTGTTTTTTTGTTCACCCGTTGAGTTTAGCTCCTCCCCCCTCCCCGCCCCCCCCCCGAGGAAAGGTAAAAGTACCCAGGGCCTGATTGCTTTTGCAGATTCCTTGGTGCGTTGTGTGTGTGTCTTGTGTGCCTATGTGTGTGGTGTGTGTTGTGTGTGAGTTTGTGTGTTGTGTGTGTGTGAGCTGTGTGTGTTTGTGAGGTGTGGTGTGTTGTGTGTGGTGGTGTGTAGGTGTGTGTGGTGGTGTGTGGTGTGTGTGTGTGTGGTGTGTGTGTGTTGTTGTGTGTGTGTGTGTGTGTGTGTGTTTGGTGGTGTGTGTGTGGTTAAATTGCAGTTGGCTGCTGTTGGAGAGCTCTGAGTCACCGGACGCCACGCATCTGTCTTTGACTCTTTTTTTCTCTTTTTTTTTTTTCTCTGGCCTTTCCCCCCTCCATCCCTTCTCGTGCTCTCCTCCCTCTCTCTCTGTCTCTTCTCTCTCTCTCTCTCTCTCTCTCTCTCTCTCTCTCTCTCTCTCTCTCTTCCCCTCCCTCCCTCTCTCTCTCTCTCTCTCTTCTCTCTTCTTCTCTCGTCTCTTCTCTCTCTTCTCCCTCTCTCCATCCCTCTCTCTCAATCCCTCTCTTTCTCTCTCTCTCTCCCTCTCGCTCTCTCTCGCTGAGCTGTGGTCGAGAAGAATAAATACCAAAACTAACGAACTCCACGGCTCTTCATCTCAAGGAGTCCTGCTGTACTTGTTAAGGTCTGCGATCGTTTCCCACCAACGTACACACATCGGTCCAACCTGTCCGTTGTCTATCTTCCCCTCCTGTCTGCTACTACGTCCTGCTGTTCCTCCACCCCCTCCTGTCTGCTACTACGTCCTGCTGTTCCTCCACCCCCTCCTGTCTGCTACTACGTCCTGCTGTTCCTCCACCCCCTCCTGTCTGCTACTACGTCCTGCTGTTCCTCCACCCCCTCCTACTACATCCTGCTGTTCCTCCACCCCCTCCTACTACGTCCTGCTGTTCCTCCACCCCCTCCTACTACATCCTGCTGCTTCCTCCACCCCCTCCTGCTGTCTCCTTACTACATCCTTGCTGTTTCCTCCAACCCCTTCCTTACTACTCCTGCGTGTTCCTCCACCCCCCTTCCTGTCTCCTACTACATCTGCTGTTCCTTCCACCCCCTCCTGTCTCCTACTACGATCCTGCTGTTCCTCCACCCCCTCCTGTCTCCTACTACGTCCTGCTGTTCCTCCACCCCCTCCTGTCTCCTACTACTTCCTGCTGTTCCTCCACTCCCTCCTGTCTCCTACTACATCCTGCTGTTCCTCCACTCCCTCCTGTCTCCTACTACATCCTGCTGTTCCTGCCATCCTCTTTCCGTCCATCCCCTCTGTCTGTGTGTGTGTTCATCCTCTTGTATGCAATAAAATATGTGCAGCAAATTGAGATGCAGAGACTGTGTATGAGGTTATTATATTACATATATAATATATTATATTATTATATTATATTATATATATATTTAATACATATATAATATATTATATCATTATATTATATTATATTACATATTATATACTATATTATTATTATTATATTATACTTATATTTAATGACTATATTTTATATAGTATTATAATTACTATATATATATATATCTATATTATTAATATAAGTTTATATAATATTATTAGATATTATTAATATTATATTACATATAACTAGTCTTATATATATATTATATTAATATAAATATATAATTATTATTATATTATTGATTATATATTTACCTATATTAAGTTTATTATATTATATTATATTATATATTATGATTACTTATTCTAATTATAATCCATCCATCATCCTTATCTGTCCCTTATCCAGCGGGTCGGCGTCGCGAGTTGTGTTCGGGGCAGCCGCTAACAGGCGCCCCCAGGCTTCTCCTTCTCCCTCACACGAACTTCTTTAGTTCCTCCTGGGGAGATCCCGGGCGTTCCCAGCCAGGGCGAGATCATGTAATCCCTCCCAGCGAGGTCGTGGTTCCCCTGGTCTCCTCCATGTTGACCTGTGCCCGGAAAACCTCCAAAGGGAGCGCCCGGGGCATCCTAACTCAGATGCCCGAACCACCTCAGCTGACTCCTTTCGATTCGGAGGAGCAGCGGCTCTTACTCCGACTCCCTCCGGATGTCTGAGCTCCCTTACCCTATCTCTAAGCTGAGCCCAGCCACCCGTGCGGAGGAAACTCAATTTTCGACCGCTTGTATCGCGATTCTCATCTTTCGGTCACTACCCAAAGGCTCTGACCATTCAGGTGAGGGTTGGAACGTAGATGGACCATTAAATTCGGGAAGCTTTCGCCTTCCGGCTCAGCTCCCTCTTCACCACAACGGACCGGTACACGCGCCGCATCACTTCAGACGGCACCAATCCGCCTCTTCATTCTCCCGCTCCATTTTGCCCTCACTCGTGAACAAGACCCCGAGATACTTGAATCCTTCGTTTGAGGTCAGCACAACTTCACTTCCCAACCCGGAGGGGAACACTCCTACCGTTTTCCGGCAGAGAACCATGGCCTCCAGACTTGGGAGGTGCTGACTTGTCATCTCCGACCGCTTCACAACTCGGGCTGCAACCGCCCAGTGCATGCTGCGATCGTCACGGTGTTGATGTAGGCCAACAGAACCACATCATCTTGCAAAGAGCAGAGATTGCATTCTTAGGGTCCCCAAACCGGGACACCTCTCCTCACCTCCGGCTGCGGCCTTGAGATATCTGTTCCTATGAAGATTCACGAATCAAGAACAACCGGTTGACAAGGGCAACTTTTGGCGGAGTCCAACACCCACTTGATAACATGCTTTTGACTCTTGTGCCGAGATAGGCGCAAGCTCGCCACTTTGTTCGTACAGGGACCGAATGGCACTACCAACGGCCCCGGTACCCTGTATACTTCCTACGTACCCCCCACATTTGGATTCCCCGGGGGACCCGGTTCATAGGGGCCTTCTCTTTAAGGGTCCACAACAGCACATGTAGACTGATGGGCAAACTCCGCGCACCCCCAACAACCCTGCGAGGGTTTAAGAGCTGGTCACTGTTCCACGTGCCAGGACGGAATCCGCATTGTTCCTTTCATTGGAGCTGAGGTTCGACAATCGGCCGAGCCTCCTTTCCAGCACCTGGGAATAAATAACTTTTCTCGGGGAGGCTTGTAGCACTAGTGTGATACCCCGATAGTGGAGGGCAACAACCCTCCGGTCCCCTTTTTTTTGAAAATGGGGGACCACCACCCCGGTCTGCCTTCCACAGGTTACTGTCCGCGACCTCCACGCTTTACATTGACTTAGGGCGTTTGTCAGCCACGACCAGCCCGACAATGTCCAGAGCCTTCAGCATCTCAGGGCGAATCTTCCATCCACACCCTTTGCGCGCTTGCCACTGAGAGCTTTTTGACTACTTCAGTGACCTCTTACAAGGATATGGGTGAGGACTTCCCCCGAGTTCTTCAGACTCTGTCCTTCTTCCCACAGAGGACGTATTTGGTCGGGTTTCAGGGGCTCCTCCAAAGTTGTTCTTCCCACCGCCCAACAATATCCCTCAGTCTGGGTCAGCAGTTTCTCCTCCCCTACTGAGCACAGCCTGAAGCCAAAGGACCCTTGCTTTCCTTCCTGAGTCGCCGGATAGTTTGCCCAGAACCTCCCTTGAGGCCAACCGAAAGTCCTGCTCCATGGCCTCCCCGAACTCCTCCCACACCCGGTTTTTGCTTCAGCAACGTCTGAAGCTGCGGTCCTGTTTGGCCTCACCGGGTACTGTCTTGCTGTATTCAGGAGACCCCTGGGCAACCAGGCCCGATAAGGCCTCCTTCTTCAAGCCTGACGGTTTCTTCACCGCTGGTGTCCACCCAACGGGTTCTTGGGTTGCGCCTACGACAGGCACCGAACAGCCTTTTTGACCACAGCTCCGAGCTGCGGGATGCACGATAAGTTTCTTCGGAGGTGGGAGTTAAAGACCGCTTACGGACAGGGGCTTTTCCACCAGAACGTTTCCCGTTCACCCTCACTACCACGTATTGGGTTTACCAAGGTCTTGTCTTGGCAGCCTCCCGCGCCATCTGATCCAACTTTCACACCAGGTGGTGATCAGTTGACAGCTTCTGCTCCCCTCTTCACCGAGTGTCCAAAAAACATGCGGGCCGCAAGATTGCTGATACGATTACAAAGTCGATCAGCGACCTTTGGGCCTAAGGTGGTCCCGGTACCAGGTACACTTGTGGCCCACCCTATGTTCGAACATGGTGTTTGTTATGGCCAGTCCATGACTAGCACAGGAAGTCCAATGAAACAAAACACCACCTCTGGGTTCAAGTCGGGGCAGGCCGTGTCATCCCAAATCACTCCCCTCCAGGTTTTCTCCATTCATTGCCCACGTGTGCGTTTTGAAGGTCCCCAGTAGAACTTATGGCAGTCCCCGGATGGAAAACCCTTCTTCCAGGATGTTCCACCCAAGGATCAAGAAGGCCTATAACTCTGAGCTTGCTGTTTTGGTGCGTTAGGCACACACAACAGTGAGAGCCTTCCCCCAGCGACTGTGCAGTTGCATGGAGGCGACCCTCTCGTTCCACGGAGAGAACTTCCAACACAGCGCGCTCAGCCGGGGACTTGTGAGTATCCCCACACCCGCCTGGCGCCTCAACACCCTGGGGCAACTCCGGAGAAGAGAGGGTCCAGCCCCTCTGCCAGGAGTTGGTTCCAGGACCGGTGCTGTGCGGTGGAGGTGAAGCCCAACCATATCTAGTTGGTACCGCTCCACCTTCCCGCACCAGCTCCGGCTCCTTCCCCGCCAGTGAGGTGACGTTCCACGTCCCTTATGAACAGTCGGCGATTGACGGGGATCCGCACGCCCCAGGACCCCCGCTTTTGCCTACCGCCTGCGTATACAATGCACCCTGACCCCAATGACTCTCCCTGTCAGGTTGGTGAGCCCACAGGGGAGGTGACTTCCACATTGTCCTTTTCGGGGCCTTGGCCCGGCCGGGGCCCGTGGAAATCCAGTGTTCCGGCCACCAGTCGCTCGGCCGACGAGCTCCCCTCCCAGGTCTGACTTCCAGGAAGGGTGCCCCGGTTTCCCTTGTCCGGGGCGGAAGTGACTGTTTCTTTCCGGAGTTCTTTTCATGGGGGATCTTTGAATCGCTCTTAGTCTTGGCCCTCCCCTGAGACCACTTTTTCTTTGGGAGACCCTACCAGGGGCTAATGCCCCGGACAACACGCTCCCAGGGTCACGGGGGCGCCCTAACCCCCCCACCACGAGATTAAGGTGCGATTCTTTGGGGAGATAGTGTTATATTATTTATATATTATTATATTATATTACATATATACTATATTATATTAATAGTATAGTATTTATATTAGATTAGATTACAGTTATATACTATATTATATATTATAATTTATTATATTAGATTAGATTACTTATATACTATATTATATTATATATATATATTATTCTACATCTTGTGATATACATTTTGTGATGAATTTAGGCACCGACAGACGGGAACAATTTATGATGAAACACATAGCTACAGACAGACAGACAGACAGACAGACAGAACAGGGACACAAATATGTATAACCACCACTCGCTACAGACAGACAGACAGACAGGACACAAATATTGACCTGAACACACTAGCTTACAGACGACAGAACAGGGGACACGACAGACAGACAGACAGACAGACAGACAGACAGAACAGACAGACAGACAGACAGACAGACAGACAGACAGACGACAGACAGACAGGACACAATATGATGAACTACACTAAGCTTACTAGACAGACAGACAGACAGACAGACAGGACAGCGACACAATATGATGAAACACACTAGCTACAGACAGACAGGACAGACAGACAGGACAGACAGACAGGACACAATATGTTAATCTCTCCCACCGTTTTCCTTGTCTACATACTGTCCTCTACAAAAATAAAGCCTGAAAAAAAAATGTGCCATCCAAAGAAAAAAAAAAAAAAAAACACAACCTAACTGAACCACTAAACAAACAAACAACCCTATATATAAAAAGTGGGTAACCTTAATGATATTAAAAGTTGCATTGGCTTTTTTTACCCCTAAACTTTTTTCCCTATTAATATTATTAAGTAAGTGCTTACCTTCATAGGGGGGTCTACGCCTATATAAAGTGCTACTAACCCTATAGGTGTTGCTAACCCTATATAAAGTGGCGTTACCCTATGATGGTGCTTAACCCTATATACTTAAAGTTGCTAACCCTATATAAAGTTAGCAACCTATGAGTGCTAACCAACCCTAAATACTGTTAAATGCAACCCCTATGAGTTGTAACCCTAAACCCTATATACTGAAAGTTGCACCCTATAGGTGCTACCCTAACCCTATATAAAGAATCTAACCTATGACGCTGGGGTGCTAACCCTAACCCTATATAAGTTTGTGCACCCTATGAGCGTGCTAACCCTAACCTATATACTGTAAAGTGCTAACCCTATGAGGGTCGTAACCCTAACCCTATATACTGTAAAAGTCTTAACCATGAGTTCTAACCCTAACCCTATATACTTAAATGCTACCTATAAAGTGGCTACCCTAACCCATATAAGTCTGACCCCATATAAGGTGCTAACCTATTTAAGGTGCCTAACCCTAAACCCTAACCTGCCTGCAGGAACCAACCTTAACCCATCTGTGCTACAGGACATGAAGCAGTTGATCCTTTCCAGGCAGTGACGACGGTTATGTCCGCTTTATTATAACACGGTAAAATATCTGTTGTGGGTTGTTATGAATCGTTATGTTGTTATGTGGGAAATACTTACTTGATTAAAAATGTTAGTGAAGATAAAGAACGCACAGAGACATTTGTCAGCTGGGCAATGAGAAAATACAACAACCACAATCTGCCAGATTCTCAGTACAGTCGTGTCTGGGAGTTGTAGTTTGTTCCAAGGTGTACGCTCCCTGATGGCTCCCGCCTACAACTCCGACCGTTATGTGACAAGTCGGCAGAAACACAAATAAGGAAGATGAGTTCCAACCTAACTTGAACCATGAGCCTAACCCTGAGTCATAGTTCTGAGGCCTACTCTATCCATGAGATAGCAAACTAAAAAAAAAAACAGTAAGTAACCAACAAGAAAAAGAAAAGAAAAGGCCTAATCTAACACAGGCCTAACTCTGACTCGGGGGCTTAACTCTTAACCATGAGGCTAAATTAACCTTCAGGCCTACTCGAACATAGCCTAACTCTATCCATGACAACTAACACTAACCCTGAGACCTAACTCTAACCTGAACCTAACTCTACCCCTGAGGCCTAATCTAACCCTGAGTCATAACCCTGAGGCCTAACTCTAACCCTAAGGCCTAAACTCTCAATCCTGAGGACCTAACTCTAAACCTGAGACCTAACTCTAACCCTGAGACCTTAACTTCTAACCCTGAGGCCTAAACTCTACCCTGAAGTCATAACCCTGAGGGCCTAAACTCTAACCTAAGGCCTAACTCTATCCTAGACCTACTCTAACCCCTGAGACCTACTCTAAACCCTGAGGCCTAACTCTACCTGATCATTAACTAACCCCGTGAGGCCTATCTCTAAACATGACCTAACTCTAACCCTGGACTTAACTCTAACCATGAGGCCTACTTAAACATGAGGCCTACTCTAACCCTTGAGGCCTAACTCAAAACTGAGCCAAACTCTAACACTGAGACTTAGCTCTAACCCTGAGCCTAACTCTAAACTGAGCCTAACTCTAACCCTGAGACTAAACTCTAAAACACTGAGACCTAAATTCTAACCTCAGTCATACCCTGGCCTAACTCTAAAAATGAGCCTAACTTCTAACCCTGAGGCCTAACTCTAAACATGAGGCCTACTCTAACCTGAGATTAGCTCTAACCCTTGAGGCCTCATCTAAACTGAGGCCTAACTCTAACCCTGAGACCTAACTCTAACACTGAGACCTAATTCTAAACCTGAGTATAACCTGAGGCCTAACCTCAAACATGGGCCTAAACTCTAAACATGAGGCCTAACTCTAGCAACAAAGTTAGTCGTTGATCAACGTCTAAGGTCATGAGCTGGGTCATATGTTATTGGAATAGTTGTTGTAGTAGTTTTATATTTGGTATAATGGTGTATATTTGTTGTCTTAGCAGTATCTGTCGCCTGTAGGGGCAGCGTTTATTATGCATATGATAAACTACTGAATATTACTGCCAACTATTATAACTTACACACAACACACCCACACACACACAACAACACACACACACCACACTATTATTTAGCAGTTTTATGGCTTGGCAGACCACTTTTTTATTCAATTTACTTGCTATTAGTGACAGTATTTCATCAATAAATAACTATAAGTGTGTGTGTTCTCCAGAGAACCGTGTCCCAGCTGTAGCGGCCCTTGGAGTCCTCCCTTGCCAGGAACACAGCGGTACCAGTCACCAACTTTCTGGAGAGTTGATGGGACGTATCTTTCTTCCATTAGTGTTAAACTAACCCTATCTTCTTCCAGGTTAGTTTAACTAACCCTTATCTTCTTCCAGTTAGTTTTTAACTAACCTATCTTTCCTCCAGGTTAGTTTAACTAACCTATCTTCTTCCGGTTAGTGTTAACTAACACCATCTTCCTCCAGTGAGTGTTAACTAACCCTATCTTCTTCCAGGTATGTTAACTAACCCTTCTTCTTCCAGGTTTTGTGTTAACTAACACTATCTTCTTCCTCCGTTCGTGTTAACTAACCCTTCTTCTTCCAGGTTCGTGTTAACTAACCCTATGTCTTCCAGTTTGTGTTAACTAACCCTATCTTCTTCCAGGTATGTTAATAACCCCATCTTCCTCCATTGTGTTAACTAAACCCCATCTTCCTCCAGGTTAGTTTTAACTTAACCCTACTTCTTCTTCCAGGTTTTGTTAACTAAACCACCATCTTCTTCCAGGTTAGTGTTAACTAAACCCTATCCTTCTTCCAGGTTAGTTTAACTAACCCTATCTTCTTCCAGGTTTGTGTAACTAACCCTATTTCTTCCTCGTTCGTGTTAACTACCCTATCTCTTCCAGGTCGTGTAACTACCCTTATCTTTCCGTTCGTTTAATCTAACCCTATTTCTTCAGGTAGGTTAAACTAACCCCATTTCTCCAGGTTCGTGTTAACTAAACCCCATCTTTCCTCAGTTAGTTTTAACTACCCTATCTCTTCCAGGTTGTGTTAACTAAACACCCATCTTCCTCCAGGTTAGTGTTAAAACTAACCCTTCATTCTTCCAGGTTTAGTGTTAAACCTAAACTATCTTTGTCTCCGGTTTGTGTTAACTAACCCTATTCTTCTTCCTCGTTGTGTTAACTAACCTTCTTCTTCCAGGTTCTGGTGTTAACTAACCCTATCTTCTTCCAGGTTCGTGTTAACTAACCCTATCTTTTCCAGTGGTTTAATAACCCCATCTTCCTCCAGGTTAGTGTTAACTAACCTATCTTCTTCCAGGTAGTTACTGTTCACATATCCATCAAGAGGAAGATTAACTTTATGAATACAGAAGGAAATTCTTGTGAGAGAGACGTCAAAGTTTCCAACAACATAAGAAGTTAATAGTCATAGCAGGTGCATAATAGCAAGAAGGGTACATCTAGTAAAGGAAACAAAGTAACAAGCAAAATAGAAAGTAATTTTTGCATGTGATATCGAAATGCAATTATTGCATGATATTCAAAGTAATATAGAAGTTAGGCCATACAGAGTTCTGTTCAGACACGGGCCACCACCTACAGACCACAGCCACCACATACAGAGACTGTCAGAACACGCCCACCACCTACAAGAGGACACTGCCCCACCACCTACAGAGACCCTGAGCAAACCCACCAACCCTACCTGCTCCTCCTAGCTAAGTTGGAGGGCCCTGAACAAGACACACCTAACCGTACTGGCTCCTCCTAGCTAAGTGGAGGTGTCCTGAGCAAGACACACCTAACCCTACTGCTCCTCCTAGTAATGTGGAGGTGTCCCTGAGCAAGACACCACCTAACCCTACCTGCCTCCTCTAGCTAAGTTTGGAGGTGTCCGAACAAGACACACCTAACCCTACCTGCTCCTCCTACTAAGTAGTGTGAGCGTGTCCCGGAAAGACACCACCTAACCCTACCTCTCTCCTAGCTAAGTGTGGAGGGTCCCTGAGTAAGACACCACCCTAACCCTACCTGCCCTCCTAGCTAAGTGTGAGGTGCCCTGAAACAGAACCACCTAACCCTACCCATGCTCCTCCTAACTAAGTGTGGAGTGTCCCTGAGCAAGACACCAACCTAACCCTACCTGCTCCTTTCCTAGCTTAAGTGTGAGGTGTCCCTGAACAGACACCACCTAACCCTACCTTGCCCCTTCCTAGCTAAAGTGTGGAGGTGTCCTGAACAAGACATCACCTAAACCTACCTGCTCCTGAATTGTTGGTTGTTACCTTCAATGGTGGCACCACGCGGTTGTGTGAATGGTGAATGTCAGGCAACTTTAAAGTGTTGGATAAAAAGCACAATATAAATGCAATCCATTACCTAGTTTGTTTTGTTTTTGTTGTGTGTTTGGCTTGCTTTTGTCTTTTGTTTTATTGTGCTGTATGGTTTTTGCTGTGTTTGTGGTGTGTCTTGTTTGTGTGGTATGTTGTTGGTGTTGTGTGTTGGTGTGCTGTTGGTTGTTTTGATGTGTCGTGTTTGGTTACATTATTGGACATCTTTTAACATCCTTACTAACATCAACTAACACTAATTCATACAATTACTGAGCAAAAGGAGTCCATGACCATCAAGACCAGAGTCCAATCCGAAACGGGCTAGACGGAGTTCTTGTAGGGTCAGCTCTCCGTTCACACCAGAAAAGACAGTATTGTGCTAATAGTAGCAACAATGAGCTATCAGTGATTAAACAGGGTAGCATGCTATCCATTGGTTACACTGCTGGGGGGGCGCGTTACCAGTCGTCCAGACGAATGTGGGGTTGGGGTTAGGAAGTGTTGATTGAGCGCTGAGCTGGGGCGTGGGTCGACTTAATTGTTTTAGAGGTAGTAGGGCAGTTGCCGCTGACAGCCTGCCAATACAGTATAATAAATAAAATGCATTTACGCTCACACCTTACACAGCATTAACAGGCAACAAAACACGGTCAAAAGTTAAATTGGGACTAAAAACAGGGATAATAACAATAAACAATCAGTAAAAAGAATATCATACACAGTCAGCACAATTTCATACACAATATGCAAGGTTAAAAAGGGGTTTTTACAGGGCAGGATGGAAGGTGGA
>PIJE02001928.1:67219-88175 GCA_002895965.2 Coryphaenoides rupestris | reverse complement strand
TCTGCGTGCCCATTGCCCTGTGGGTGGTGAGGGCTGGACGTGCATGTGCTTGAGTCGAGCTGCCTCGCACACTCCTTGAACTCTGCACTTAAAATTGGGGTCCATTATCGCTCGACCACCTCATCTGGAATGCCAAACCTGGCGGAAGATCTGTTTTTCAGCTTTGGATAACTTGTGGCACTGCGTTGTCGAGGGCCATGCTTGCATTATCTTCTAGAAACGTGAGTAATCCAATCTTGAGATTACAGGTAGCTTGTGGGTGTGCTCACAAAGTTCCATTGCAATTCTCTTCCAGGGTCGCTCCGGAAGCGGTGTGGAGAATTTAGAGGTTCCTTTTGGTTGCGTTATCGTCTCTCAATCAGAAGAATTAAACGATAAACGGAGGAGAAAACCGGGGACAGGGGGGAGGGGGGCGGGGAGGGGGAAAAGAGAAGAGATACGCCCCAAAACCAGGAAACGGACCTCCCCTCTCCGATCTCAGCACCAACCTGCTACCATGGAGCGAGCCTATGGAAGAGAATGTGCATGGAACTTATGTGAGCCAACCAACCACAACTACCTGGTAATTCTCAGATGTATGTACTCCAGGTTTTCTAGAGGTATCTGCAGCTGGCCCCTGATCAACGGAGTTGCACAAGTTTATCCAAAGACTGAAAACAGGTCTTCGCAGGTTTGGAAAGCTACCACCTGCAGCATTCCAGAGTGAGGTGGTGAGCGAGTAATGGACCCCAAGTTTTTTCAAGTTGTTCAGAGTTCTAAGTATGTCGCGAGGCAGCTCGAACTTCAAAGCACTGCCGTCCAGCGCCTCACAAACGACCCACAAGGCAATGGCACGACAGAGAGGTAGCCCGTACAGACAGGCAAGAAAGATCTCAAGCAGAAGCCTGTGATGGCTCTGATGAGTTTATAGTTCATCCCTGCCTCCACCACAGCTTCAGTCCAGCGGACGCTAGTATGTTATGGGGTAGGAAAAATGACAGAACCCACTGCGGCACACTGGAGCCCGTGCCGCCCACTCTGGAGAAAGAACGCTCGCTACGCTCGCAAGAATGGCGCCAAGCAGAGACACAGAGGCTGTGGGAAAGGCAGACGAGGTGAAGAGGGCCTGAGAGTGCGACGGAAGGGAAAAAGGCTAAACAAGGCGTCTAACTAACTACTTCAAAGGCTGCACGTATCATGGACGCCAAGGCGCCTTCAACAAAGAAGACCGTTATCTATACGGGACAAATCCAGCGCCATGCGACCGAGGCATGGATGTTTGTATTCTGCCAAGTTTGGACGCTACCTTGAAAAGTCCTATAGGTCTTTTTGGCCAGCGGTCAGATCTATGCCTCGAAGCGAGAAGTCTACCGCAGCCGGTCGGACCCGAGATGCCTTATCGGAGATACAAGTCCAGAGGGATGCAGGCATGGAGAAGAGGCATGCAAGCGCGAAACCGCCTGTCACAACCTCACAAGCCAGGGCCCGGTTCCCAGGATGGTACAAAGAATCCGCAAGTCCTTCCCCCACGCACTAGCACATTGTCCTCGCAGCGACGGCAAAGTTCCAACTTGGGCAAGGATCTGATCGAAGTGAGCGGTTTGAGCTGGAATAGTCCCAATGAATGATTTGGGGATAGATTACAGACAGAGATATATGAATTAGCACAGGTGGGATGAGAAGAGATTTTATATATGAGGTAGAGAGAGGAAACATGGTAGCCGACGTCCAGGACGGCGGAGCCGTAGAGAACACAGGATAATGAAGATACGAGAGAAGGTCTGACAAAGACTAGGGGACAGAAGAAGCACACGACGATCTGACGATGGCACTAAATGTGCGCATCATATGCTCTTTGCGGAGGTGCAGGGGGGGGGGGGGGGGAGGGGGTGGGGTGGGGGGGGTTGGGGGGAACAGAAGACGTGGAAAAAGAAGTAAGTTGCACATGAAACATTGATGTGACTAATTGTTGTACCGATTGTTTGGTCTGAAGTGAGAGAGAGCCAGTAGTTAGGCCTTGAAATGTCTGCCATGTTGAGCTTATCAGTTGGTAATAGTAGCAGCTATGTTGATCAGATGTTGTTGGAATAGCAACATATTACAGTATAAAGGTGTCCCCATATTGATGTTATTGACATAACATGCTCTAAGAGTAGGGGGGTAAGATTAGAGAAGTCAATAAGTAACGGGGTTTGTTAGTCTAATGCCGTTGCAACATATACTGGTGTTGGAGGTTGTACACTGGGGAATATGTGGAGAAGTGCGGGCAGTTACGGAGGATGGGTTATATACGGTCTGTTCCCGGTCAACAAAGGTAGACTTGCATGGGAACAACGGAGACTGACAGCGGTGGATGTTACCAATTTAAACCAGCGGCTGCAAAATAAAGAGAGCCTGCTATGTGCCATTGATTTACACGTTTCAAAAGGGGAGCTCTTACGGCTATCCTGATCCTCGGATTAAACAGAAGTCCGGTTAAATAAACCTCCATGACACGTACACGCCGACTTCTAAACAGATAAGGTTTATTTTACTATATATTATTAATTTTTGCTTATCGTATCTTAACGGCCTTATTGTAACATTTTTGCGCCATACAGAGTAGTAATCTCAAAATTGGAAGCTTGTCGCGCTAAAGATACGCCTTTTCTTAATATTATCCGCTATTGTCACGGCGATAAGAAGCTGTGTAGCAGCACTGAGAACAAACTCTCCGGGCGCCACATTTTGATGTACTTATGTAATTCTAGCGGATGCTATTTATCGCATGAAATACTTCAAAGATATGTGGACTGTTTTACTGGGGCTTTAGCGATGGTACTAGTCTCACTGCTCGTATGATCGGCCTATTTACGTGAAGAAAACGATATATCCACAAAGAAGGCCTTTCAGACAAACAAGGCATGGGGGCAATAGCGAAGGGGCGATGGGGGAGGACTCTGTTGCATATGTATCGTTAGCGCAGAGGGCTGGCAATTCCCATTTACGTCTCAGCTAGGGAGCCTAGACAGACCCGCGAGGCTTTGCCGTCCCTTAAGGCCGGCTATCGTACCCCTCCTACAGTCATTGTATTCTATCATCCTCTAACAAAACATCACTATAGTTAGAAAGGTATCCTTGGCATTTTACGACACGCATTATAATTCTTATGTTATGCCAGCGGTCATAGTAATGAGAATGGTATTATTTATTTTCTATTGGTTATGTTCTGTCATTCTTTTTTTTTTTTTTTTTTTATCTCTTCTGCCCTTTCGAGGCGCACTTTTTGCACTAATGACAATCTCTCATGATAATTCCTGAAATGGCCTAGGGTGAAGAGGTTAGAGGTATTGCCTTTGGAGCTATTACATTATCATACTTTAATCATAATTTACTATTATATAACTAGTGTTATTGCTAACTTGTTCCGCAGCGCACTGCTAATCTAGCAATAAACAATGATCATAGATGATTGAATGAATAGATTCGTGTGGAATCATTGGATGCATTGCCGAGAAGGTTTAAAAGATTCAAGCAGGGTTTAATGTATACGTCCTAATGGTTCTAGAAGGTCACTGTAAGTCCCGCATTGAACATAGAACATATCCCAGGGCTAGATATATCTAAGCCTTTAAAATCAATTCTAGCATAATCAACAATGAGCGCCGATACCAGGGAAGAGCTGCCATAACGAGACGCTGATTGGAGCCGTGGCTCAGAAGCAGGTTATGCCTTGGGCCGGCGCACTGAAGCAAGAGGGGTAGATGTTTCGACGATAAGGCAGTTAGGGGTAGCGTGTCTCCCCCATGACCTGTTAAAGCACCAATTATACTGGGACAAGACAGGTTTGCAACAATCATCCTTTTCATTTTGTTGTTCTCTGTTAGAGGAGGCTGAGCCGATGGAATCTAAACACCCCTAATAATTAACATTCATAAAAGAGGGATGTCATGATTTGCATAGCACCTAAAACACAGTGAGGCGCCAGACTATGCTCCATGAAGGAAAGGGCCCTGCGGAAGCGGCTTATAGCTAATGCAAATAGAAGGCAATTTTGCACGTAGGCGCTGCTGGCGCCAACAAAATGAGAAATTCATGTTGGAAGGCTTAAAAGCTTATTTTACCCTTAAAAATGTAAGATAAGCACAGTGAATCACACGTTTATATTCATCGTAGAACTATATATCACAGAGAGATCTGGATAATTTATCGCAAATAAGCTTATTATCATAGGGGGCATGTATGGCTATTATATTTATTTTCGTTTTTACTCTAGGACTTTTATAAAGCAACGTATTTTTGGCATTTCAAATTTTTATGTCGAGCGGCCAGCATGTAATGAGATACTATAGTTCGTTGCATTCATGAATTATAAATACAAGCAAAGAGAAAACTGTATGAAGAACCCAATTATTTATCTGCTGTTATATTACATTAGGATAAACTCAAATCATTATGAAGAGGAGAAATAACAAACTGTCATGTGTGAGAACTACCTTTTAGAATCAAACATGGTCTATTTTCAGTCGCTTCCTTATTTGTGGAATATTAATAAACATAAAAACGTTAGCGCCACATTTGAGATAAATTAAGTGCATATAGACCGTAGTGCACCTAATAAGGTATTAAACATATAGAAACAGAGGCAGTTGTTGTCAATGCGACTGCATCGTTAGTTAGTGAAGATGGCCAATGATCTGTCCACGCTGAATTAAAGATTTCGACTGCATTGGCATCTATTTCTATTCTGGATTTATCCATGATTAGTCTTAGGCAGGGGTTGGTAAGCTCAGAATGCTATTATTTTTTTACTTTATTTTAAACCGATAAATTCAGTTTAGGTTTTCGTAGTTGAGCGAAAATATTAAACACTTTTTTTTTAGGCAAAGCTGGCAGGGACAGCTCAGCTGCAGAAGGGGGCTCACCGCCTGGGCTGTCCAATGGTATATCTGCAGGCTCCAGTGGTCTTTTGGGGATGAGTGAGTGGTAGGTCTCCTCGCGGATGATGTTAACATCGGCCCCTGTGTCGATTTTGAAGTCAACTGCTGTAGAGCCCACCAGCAACTCGACGGCCCATTGCTCTGGTGACCCGCCTGCTTTACTCACAGCCCCAAGAAAGTATGACTGCTGTTGCTCCGTTTGCTCTGTAACCTCACTCACTGCCTTCCTGCTCCTACACACTCTACTCCAATGTCCAACTTTGTTGCATGTATTGCATGTGGATTTTCTGGCCGGGCAATTTTCATCTTTACTGTGCCACGCTTTCCCACACAGTCCACATTGTCCTTTATTCCCCCTTTTGGCTACCGTAGTGGTTGGGGTATTTTAGCTGCGCTCGTGAGTGACTTCTTGTATCACCCCCGTTGTCTCTCCTTGCATGCTGACTTGCGAAGCAACCTCTTCCGACTGCCTGACTGTCTCTATGGTCAGCGTTAGCGTCAGGTTCTTCGTCAGCTGCAACTTTCGTGAGACATCTTGGTCGAGTATTCCAACAACGATTCGGTCGCGGATATTCTCATCTCTGCTCGCGGCCGAATTCGGCAATGCTCTGCCAGTTTCGTACAAAGCCCTGATAAAAGTCTCAGCTTTCTCTCCCGGTCTTTGCACGCGCAGATGGAAATATGCACGTTCGTGTATTACATTCCTTCTCGGCACAAAGTACTCGTCGAACTTCCCAAGCACCCGAACAAAATCATCTCGATGTTCATCTTCGGTAAATGCAAACGAACGGAAGATGTTCTCAGACTCGCTTCCCATGGCGTATATCAGGCTGCTCACCTGCACGGCGCCATCTTCTTTGTCCAGCTTGGTGGCGATTCTGAATCTCACAAAACGCTGCTTCCACTCCGGCCATTCTCCTGGCCTATCTAAGGAAAAGTTTGTCGGGGGATTGAACTTTGCCATGACTCCGTTTTCACTTCTGACACCATGTCAATCAATGCAATAGAGGCTTCTTAATTTGCACCGCTGGTTTAATGGATCACCGTGTGTCTCCTTTCCATGCGTCTTGGAAACAACCGTATAACCCCCAGTATATGCGCAAGCGCATTAGACTACCGTATATGACAATGGCTATATCCACGCGATTGAGTTTAGTGCTTATTTATTTATTCACTGACATTTGCAGTGTTCGTGTCGTGCTTTTATTTATTTTAGGACATCACGATGCCTCGTAGAATCATGACTATGCATGTGAAACGTAATTGTTAATGATACAAATATTCTCGTATTTATTATTATTAGCCTATAATTATTTACATCCGAGGATGTCTGTAGAATTGACTGAATTGAATTGAACTGCGTTCGTGAAGGACCTCATTCACGAACGCAGTTAAGAAAAAGTTAAGAAGAAATTTCTTCTTCACTCCACTTACGAAGTTCCTGCGACAATTTTGGCATTCAAGAAAGTTTTCTTATCTGGGATTGGTTCTTAACTGAGAACAGGATTTAAGAACGCGGAAAAGCAGTCGTAGCGACCTATTTGGAGTGCGCCCATGTTCTTAAGGGCTGAATTTATGAGAAATCATTGGTGATTGCGTTCACATGAATTCGACTGACATCCTCGGATGTAAATAATTATAATAATAATAAATACGAGAATATTTGTATCATTAACAATTACGTTTCACATGCATAGTCATGATTCTACGAGGCATCGTGATGTCCTAAAATAAATAAAAGCACGACACGAACACTGCAAATGGCAGTGAATAAATAAATAAGCACGAAACTCAATCACGTGGATATAGACATAGGGGAATAGAATTGACACATCTACATTCTGTGAATGTAGATGTCCATGAATAAAATATATCATATGGGCCTACATAATATACATAATACTGTATACATAATATACATCATATACATCATATACATAACATACATAATATACATAATATACATCGGGCCAAGGACGTATTGTTGTTTTGGACATTGGTGGACATCACAGATATTGCGCCAAGGATGCGCAAATTACGCTCCGTGAGTGCGCGCGTCGGGCTCCGAGTCAGGCGTCTCTGGGGGGGGCTCCGTTAATTCGCGCGTTCTGATGGGGAGGGGGGGGGGTGGATATCGCTGGATATTGGTGGGGACATGTCCCCAGCGTCCCCACTAAATTCTACGCCCCATGATAGGCCCTATCAAGATCCACAAGGAGCCTACTCATGTATTTAACTCAACTGTACAATTGAATCTGCTCTCAGCCATCTTGTTCTCTATTGTTATTTTTCATTGTTGGTTCTATTTTCTTGACCTTGCTTAGTGTGTACATTGTAAGAGCCAGTGGAGAAACATTCCACTGCTCATCTTACTGGTATGATGTTGCATGTGACATGTGACTGGTTTGGCCAGTGCACCATCGGTTTTCACTGTTCGCTTTGGCATGATTCTGTGTGCACACGGTCCTGTGGTTGCCCTTATAAGGAGCTGGTGGGGCGTGTCTGTATGCTAATTCAGGTGTACGAGCACGCGCATTCCATTTAAGAATGAGTGGCATTCCTCATCGGGGGAGCGCAGCTGAGAACACTTTGGAGGTTTAAGAACACATTTCCCCGCCTTCATGAATCCGGCGGACAGATTTCTTAAGTTTGTTCTTACGAAGTTCGTAAGAAAATGTTTGTGAATGAGGTCCAATATCTGATAGTTTAGTGATACATACAGTACTAATGTGCTCATATTTCACATTAAACTCATCCGTGCAGTTGAAGGAGTAATATTTGCTTCAGAGAAAGACAGGAATAAAAGTTTGAATTAATAGTCATGACAAAACAGTAATGGTGATTCTTTTGTAATTATGTTCTCCATCCAGTTGTGCAGAGAGAGTGAAGTGTGTGTGTCCCTGTTATGCACCAGCATGGGTCAGAGACCAAACCAGACAAGATAACACAACATGGATGGTCTTGTCATCTACATTAGTTCTGTAGTCGATGGTGCCCCCTGGTACACCGGTGTTACCAGCAACACCTGTGTTTTTCCTATGATGACTCAGTCTACAAACACAAGCTAGTCTCACTGGTTTGTTCTGGTTAGTTACACATTGAAAATGTTCCACAGGTAAAGACACTACACCTGAGTAAAGCAACATCTTATGTACATTTAAATCAATTAACTGTTCATGCAACATCCACCACAGCTTACAGAACCACACCAGCAATGATATAAAGGAAGAAATTTATTCAATATCATCTTTTTACAGAAAACCAATGACACTCAATTTCAAAAATCAATTTCTCAAAACACATTTAAAATGTCTATGTGCACACAATGCAGTCATTACTCAGCAGGAGGGAAACAGGATCAAGAGACACACGCCAATGCCTCGTTTTGGATTAATGAATCAATAATGAAAACACACCTGCCATTCTCACTACAAGTGGTGATCATACACATTAAAAAAAAGTTCCCTTTTTTTGTTTTGTTTTTTCAAACTGCAGTATTTACTCAAGACCGTGGACTACCAGCGATTTTAAACATGCAACAATGCCACTGTCATCGTCCGGACCCCCCCCCCGCACGTGTGCCCCCCAGCCTGTCCCCCCCCACCCACCCACCCACCCAAGTTCGGACTCTGTTCCACCGGATGGATGGATGGATGGATGGATGAATGGCACGCATGCACACGCACACACAACCTCCATTCAAGTTTCCTCCTCCACCTCTTCAAGTATTCCCACCGCAGGATGCCTTCTTCAGCATTCTTAGGTTTAACAACACTCAGCCACCATTTTAAGTGCACTCGAGATTCATCTATACATAGAAAAATAATAATAATAATAAAAACAAGAATACCAATCATGATCATAGTGATCATGATCATAACAATAATAGTTGAAATATTTACCATCACAACCAATATCCATTCCATTTATATACAAACTGATGCGTTTCTGAATCAAATGTACATCGTCACGTTAGAATAACGATAATAACGAAAAGCCTGAGTATGTCAAGGGAGACCCGAGCAGCGGCGGCCATCTTAGTTTGACAACAGCACCCGATTACAGCCGGGCCACCCGATGTGCTTGTGTGTGTGTGTGTGTGCGTGTGCGCGTGTGTGTCTTGGTTATGTACAAGCGGACAACTTCCGTCCATCTCTGCATCACGTGGCACGTGGCTCCACCCCCCTGGAACCCTGCATCAGGAAACATGGTGGTTACACAGAAGAAGAAGAAGTTTGCGTGCTGCCAGCAAAATAGCTTGGATATTATCTTCTGGTTTATTGACATCGAATCGGTACCAGTCAACATTCTACCGTTGGGTGTTGCTGTGTGTTTTAGGGCCGTGTGCAACAGTGTTAATTTTGGCAGCTATTTTTCGGACTATAAGGCGCACTTAAAATCCTGTAATTTTCTCAAAAATCGACAGTGCGCCTTATAATCCGGTGCGCCTTATGTATTAACCTCGAACCGATTTTATGTGGTACACGGCGCTCAAAAATCTGTCAAGCCGCACCGCTTGATGGATTGTCGGCGCATTACGGCTACCGCGGCGTAATACTTGATGGATTGTCGGCGCATTACGGCTACCGCGGCGTAATACTTGATGGATTGTCGGCGCATTACGGCTACCGCGGCGTAATACTTGATGGATTGTCGGCGCATTACGGCTACCGCGACTCCATGCGCGCCCATCTCACCGATACTGTCAAAACCCAAGTGAAGCAAACTAATTCGGAGCTTGCCGTCATTCCGGGTGGATTAACCAAAGAACTCCAACCGCTAGATATTGGTGTCAACAGGTCGTTCAAAGTTAAATTGCGAGCTGCGTGGGAGCATTGGATGACAGAAGGCGAACACACATTCACCAAGACAGGGAGGCAACGCCGGGCGAGTTACGCCACTATCTGCCAATGGATCGTGGATGCCTGGGCTAAAGTATCCGTCTCAAGTGTCGTCCGAGCTTTCACGAAGGCTGGAATCATCACTGAACAGCTCAGTGACAGCAACGAGACTGACTCGGATAATGACGAGAGGGATCCGGGCATGCTTGATGCCGAAATCGCCCAACTGTTAAACTCAGACACTGAAGATGAAGAATTTGATGGATTTGTGGAAGAGGAATGAACTGAAAAAGTGAGTGTATTGTTTTGTATTTTATGTGTTACAACTGAACAATGTTGAGTTATTGTGAATGAGTTGAATAAAGTTCGATTTATCTGACTGTTTTGTGTTGCTTAATGCGCCTTATAATCCGGTGCGCTTTATAATCCGGTGCGCCTTATAGTCCGAAAAATACGGTAGTTTTAGTCACATTTAGTCATTTTTATTCTTCTTAGTTTTAGTCTAGTTTTCGTCACATTTAATAGTCCATCTTATAGCCACACCTAAGCCTCAAAAAGGCCGCCTGGACCACTTTTGTTGTTTTGGCTGTAAAAGTGTTTCAGGACTACTTCAGCTTTCAATATCCGGCAGTTTTTTAGCAGTGTGTGTAAAAACAGAAAAACACAAAATCGGAATTAGATTTGAACAGGTTTTTAGTGAATAACACACTTTGAATGTACATGAACAAAAGATTTGACATATTCAATATATTCAATCACAACAAATACAAGATTGTGAGCCTTGGGCATTTAGTTTCCATTTTGTGGCCTCTTTTTTCTACTAATGTCCAGGCGTTTTTGGTCTTCATGATTTCCAAAAAATGTCACCTGGTGATGGATTACCAACATTGAGAGGGGGTTGAACACCAGGGTTTCTTTTTGGGGTAAACCTGGGAAGATGAGGGACTACATCAGGGTCTGCCACCGTTTTCCAAGCACCACGATGCGGTGACCGGCTTCGGGCATCGCCGGCACCTCCGCGGCCCCGACCGGGAACCTGACCGCGACCGGGACGGCTCTCTGGTGCTGTGGATGGCCCTTCACCAGAAGGCATCCTAAAAGTAATAGAGACATAACATGAGGTCAGATCAGATGCCTGTAAAATCACAATACAAGTAAGATACATTTCGTAAAAATAAGTAAACCAAGATAGAAAATACTGCACGACATTGTTTGAAATGACCTATTGTAACTTGCTTGTTCAGCAGGCAGCTTGTAAACACACTGTTGTTGTCACCTCACACACACCAGGACCCCCCACAACCCCTCCCCCCCCCCCCCGACCTCCCGCTGAGTCTGTACCTCCACCATTTTATCCATTGAGAAGTAATATTACACATTCTATAGAACAATAATATTGCAATGAAGTTGAAAGGTTGCATTGTAGTGAAGTCAACATCCTAGTAAAGTATGTGAGGTACAATGTGTAGACTTACTGTGTTCAGTATATCCTTCATCTGTCCTCCACCAATGTGCTGGGATGACTCCTGTCAGATCTTCAACATTGAGACAAACAACCACGCTAAACACTCAACACTCCAAACACCACTCTAAACGCAACTCTCTGCAGCTTCTCTGCTTTCAGAAACCGTTGGAATTTCTTCGATCGAACAAACGGTCTAGGAGTTACGGTAGTTTGAGAGAGGAGTGTGTTTCGGTTTTAAAGGTTGCGTGCATGCAAGTATTAAAAAAAATAATTCATTCAATTTTGAATGTCCGTTCATCCACCACTAACATTTGAGTCTTGTCTCGTCAACGAAAGTAAAAATAGATTGTCAGTTTTTATTTTCAAAGATCCGTTTTCGTCACGTCTTCGTCATGGGAAAAAGGTCATTAACGCATATTTTTCTTCAAACATTTCGTTAACAAAATTAACACTGGTGTGCAAGCACCATAACAAACTAATAAAATTGCTTTATACGATATTAAAGCGCTCCTATTATGCCACTAGGTGTCAGCGTAATTAGCCATCGCCAGCAATTTCAGAATCTTCCCCTTCTGACATCACAAGTGGGCTGTCCAGGTGTATGCTGGGCTAGATCAGCCTACCAGCCGGCTTACCCAGTAGGACTGTACCAACTGGTAGGCCGATGCATCCCAGCATACACCTGGGTGGACACTCGCATCCCGCTTGTGATGTCATAAGCTGGAGATTCTGAAACGCGAAAACACGACCTCATAGTCTAATATAGCCTCTCATAGCACTTACACTATATGGCCAAAAGTCAGTGGACACCTGACCATCACACCTATTATTGGCTTGTTGGACATCCCATTCTAAAACCATGGGTATAGAGTTGGACCCCCCTTTGACAGCTGCCACTCATCTGGGAAGGCTTTCCACAAGGTTTTGGTGCGTCTGTGGGAATTTGTGCCCATTCAGCCAAAAGAGCATTTGTGAGGTCAGGCACTGATGTTGGACGAGAAGGCCTGGCTCGCAATCGGCGTTCTAATTCCTCCCAAAGGCCAGGCCACTCGAGTTCCTCCACACCAAACTCGTCTAACCATGTCTTCATGGACCTTGCTTTGTGCACAGTCATGCTGGAACAGCAAAGGGCCCCAAACTGTTGCCACAAAGTTGGAAGCACCCAATTGGCTAAGAAGTCTTCATATCTTGCAGCATTAAGCATACCCTTCACTGGAACTAAGGGGCGTAGCCCAAACCCTGAGAAACCATTATCCCTCCTCCACCAAACTTTACAGTAGGCACGATGCATTCCGGAAGGTAACGTTCTCCTGCCATCCGCCAAACCCAGGTTCGTCCATCAGACTGCTAGATAGTGAAGCGTGATTCATCACTCCAAAGAACACGTTTCCACTGCTCCAGAATCCAGTTGCGGCGTGCTTTACACCACTCCAACAGACACTTGGCATTGCGCATGGTGATGTGAGGCTTGTGTGCAGCTGATCGACCATCAGCACAGTTCTTGTGCTGATGGTGCTTCCAGAGGCAGTTTGGTACTCTGTAGTGAGTGATACAGCAGATAGGTGATTTTTACACGCTTCAGCACTCGTCGGCCCCGCTCTGTGAGTCTACCACTTCGTGGCCGAGCTGTTGTTGCTCCTAGGCGCTTCCACTTCACAATAATAGCACTTACGGTTGACCGGGGCACATCTAGTAGGGCAGAAATTTCACAAACTGACTTATGGCATCCTATGACAGTGCCGCGTTCAAAGTCACTGAGCTCTTTACGAACCCTTCTGGATTGTAAATGTTTGTCTGTGGAGATTTCATGGCTATGTGCTTGATTTCATGCACCTGTTAGCAATTGGTGTGGCTGAAACACCTGAACTCAATAATTAGTAGGGGTGTCCACTGACTTTTGGCCATATAGTGTATTTTGGGCCTGCCACTAAATATACAGATTTTATTTTTCTCACTTTCATTTGCTTGATTTCGTAATTAAGTCGACGCACTTCCATCGACACAACCGACAACAATAACGGTCGACTCCTGATCATCCACACACCTACCTGCTCCTCCTCCTCCTCCCCTCAGGAGGAGGAGGAGGAGGTGGGCAGACAGCTGCGGCACTTGTAGAGCTTTTGGTCGTGTGTCCGGATGTGTTTCCTCACGTTCCTCAGCCAGAAGAACGTCTTGCTGCACAGCTGCAGGGATTGGGAGAGAGAGAGGGGGGGAGGGAGAGAGCAACAGGAGCTTTTTAAACATCACATTTAAGGGATTTTCTCGGCCCAATCCTCTCAAATGTGAAGGACCCAACACAACATAGTTTGAGACTAGGGTTGCTCAAAATTCCCGAATCTGACCCTTTTTAAATCCCGGGATTATAGAGCCCCTTCCCGGGAAATCTCAGGATTCCCGTAGAAACCGGAAGTGCCTTTTAATACTAATTTAATGCTAGGCCTATATAAATAAATGCAACAGAACAACGCTATTTTATCGAATACAAATGTTTTATTTCTATGAAGAACATGCAGCAATTCTGTTGAAATTCTCATGAAGGAAAAAACCAAAACTATCTTCGTTACATTCTGTAGCGGCCAGGGGGGGGCGGGGCCACCACATGGCCGCGCAGATGACGTGGGGGGCCGAAGGGATTATGAGGAATGGAGCAACCCCCCCCTCATCAGAACCGTGAATTAACGGAGCAATCCCCCCCCCCCCCCCCATCAGAACCACGAATTAACGGCGCAACCCCCCCTCATCAGAACCGCAAATTAACGGAGCAACCCCCCCCCATCAGAACGATGAATTAACAGATTAATGTCCTAAACAACAATCCGTCTCCTTGGTAAAGCACAATAAAAGGTGGGTGGTGAAACTCTGGGTGGTGTCTGGGCCACAGAGCAACAATACAACTACACTCCGCGTCTCGTCTCTTCAGCTCCTCTGTGGCGTTCGCGACAATTCGTTACATCGCAAGTGATTATTTTTAGACCTTCTACAGGTAGTTCGTATGCCTGCCTATCTAAACAAGAAAATAATCATATTTGCACAATATATTGAGTATGTATTATTAGTTTAGGCTACTATTAATGCAACATGGTTATAAAAAGTTAACAAATACCCCCTCCAAAAAAAACTAAACAAAATACTGGGACCCGTTGCTAATTCCCGGTACTAAAGGGACTGAAGATTTCCCGGGAATCCCGCAATCCCGGGATCCCGGCGAGCAACCCTATTTGAGACACAACATAGTTTGAGCGAGGGGGGGGGCGGGAGCGTACCGGACAGGGCCAGTGTTTGCCTTCCACGTGGTGCAGCTGGTGCATGAGCAGCGCCAGGCAGTCCCTGTAGGGGGCATGGCACTGCAAGCAGGTGTGTCCGCCAGGCACCCAGGGGTCCGCCCCGCGCGGGTGGCGGAGGGGGGAGGGGCCGGGCGGGCGGAGGTGCTTCAGCCGCGAGTGACGGGGGGACTCCAGCAGGGGGCACTGCCTGCTGCTGCTGGCCAGAGCTCCACCTTGCTGCCTCTGTGTACACACACATGCAGACACACAGACACACAGACAGACAGACACACACACATTACTGAAACTACAAACTTATGAGAAGGATGACAACTAATCAATCGATCGCCTCCCTTTCGCGCACCTTCAAGCCACTCTGCGTGGCTTTGGGCCGCGTGCGCTTGGCCTGGTGTCGAGGGGTGGAGGTAGTGGTGGAGGCGGTGGTGGTGGTGGTGCGGTGGTGGTGGGGCTGCGAGCAGGCCCTCCGCTGCCCCCGCCCGCGGCTCACGTTCCTCTCCACCCGCTCCGGCTTGACCCTGTGGAGGACGGTGGCGGGACCCTTCCCCCCCCACCCCCCGCCCCCGTCGCGGGGCCGCAGCACCCGGGGCGCGGGCGGGGCCGAAAACTTCTCCCGGGACACGGAGCGCGTGAGGCAGATGTCCACACTCTCCTCCTCCCGCTTCACCCCTCCCCCTCCGCCCCCCGGCCGGCAGAAGCTGAACAGGAATCCTGGGTCCAGCAACTTGATGGGTGGCTTGCTCTGCCGCTTGCCCAGGTGGTCCGGGGAGGCCGGGTGGTGGGGGGCCGCCACCGGCAGGAGGTCCGCCGGCTCCTCTTTGATGACCTTGTACAGAGGGTGGCTGTAGACGGACGGAGGGGTCGTTGTGGTGGCGGTGGGGACGGACGCCTCCAGCCCGTCCGGTTTGTCGGCCTGCGGTCCCGGGGGGCTGCTGCCTTCATGGACCGCCTTGAGAGACCGCTGGCCTCCTCCTCCTCCTCTTCTTCTTCTTCCTCCCCCCTCCTTCTCCCCCCGGGGGGGAGCACCCTGTCTGGCCGCCACGCGCCACACCTTGGCTCTGGACGGCGCCCGGTGCCCGTTGTAGCATGGTGCTGCCCTTGACGCATGTTTACCATCATCACGGTGACGACTGTTCGATGGAGGAGGAGGCGGACCTGAGATGAAGAAGTCCATTGGTTCCGCTTTGATCATGCGGAGCACAGCGGTTGCGGGGAGCGTACGGAGCGGGGTGCTCTGGGCCATCCCGGGGGAGCGCCGCAGCTCCCCCCCCGCGCAGGGCACGGCCCGGGGTCTGGGTCGGGGGTGTGGGGACGGCGATGGCAGCGGGGGAGGGGGCGCGCCTCTGCTCCTCATGCTGCGGTCACTGGGAGGAGGGGCACGGGGCCGTGGGGGGCAGGGAGTCGACCTCCTCTTGACCCTGACCTCCTCCTCCTCCTCGCCGCCACTGATGAGCCGCTCCCCGGGCTCGGCCTTGATGACCCGCGCCAGGAAGCGGGCGTCGCAGAGGGGCAGCTGCCGGCCGAACGCCTGCTGCTCCGGGCCGGCGGGCCGCAGGGTCCTCCGCTTGGTCAGGCAGTAGTTGTTGGCCTTCAGCTTGCGGAGCCTCTTCTTTTGCCGCCAACCCACCAGGACCTCGGGCCGCGGCAGCAGGGCGGTCCTCTGCAGCCCCAGCACCATCATCAGCCGGTACTTCTCCTGCGCGCGATCGTAGTCGTCGTCGTCGTCGTCGTCGTCATCATCATCCAGCTGGCCCCCGCGTGGCTCCTGCTTCACCCGGGGGGCGGGGCTGACCGCCGTGGCGCCGGCCCCGGAGGACTGCCTCCTCCTGGCCGGCGCGGTGGCGGGGGTGGTGGGGCGTGGTCTCCTCCGTGGGATGGCCCCAGGGCGCCTCTTGGACTTGCGGGGGCTTTCGGGCCGCGGCTGCAGCCTCTGGACCTCTTGGGCCGCCCCGGGCGTGGAGCGCAGGAGACGGGCGTGCGGCGAGTGGAGAGGCAGTGTCGAGGTCGATGGCGTCAACGTTGATGGGGTAAAACTCCCAGACTGCACCGGTGCTACGTGGCGTGGCGGCGGGGGCGGTGGTGTGGCGGGTGTGGACCTGGAGGCCGGGGCCTTCTTCTTACAGAATGGGGATTTGAAGTCCATGAGCTTCATCCTGGTGTGCGTGGGGCTGTGGACGTGGAGGCCCCCTCCGTTCTGCGGAGGGGTTCCCTTGGGGCGAACCCCACGCAGCCGGGGGTTGCTGCGCGCCGAAACGCGCCGACACGGACTGGCATCCAGCGCCAGGTGGAAGACGTCCTCGACCGGCACCTCAGGCAAGGAAAACCTCTTCCTCTTGCGGTCGGGCTTGAGCTCACAGGGACGGGAGGAGGGCGAGGAGTCCCCAGGGCCCGTCCTGGAGCACCTCAGGGTGGGGGGCGTAGGAGGGGCCGTCTGCTGCTGCTGCTGCTGCTCCCTCAGCAGGGCGGAGCAGGCCTCCAGGGCGGGCCACATGCCCAGGTGGCGGGCCATGGCACTGACCTCCTGCAGGTTCTCCCGCTGGACGCGCAGCGTGGAGGAGTAGGAGAAGTCCAGCAGCGGCAGGAGGCTCTCCTCGCTGAAGCCTAGAACACACAGCAGCAGCAGCAGCCTTTCGTTAGGACAGAGGGAGACGGGACGGACTAAAGGGGCCAGAATGTACTTATAATATAATATACGCCAAAGTATGCATACGCAGGATGGCTGCGGCACATATCCTGCGTTTGTTTCATGTGTAATTCCTGTCTCCTCGTGCCTTGAGTGTAGGCAAGGGCGCAATGCCAACAGAAATCATAGGGGGGCAGTATACCCAAAATCCTCGTATGTGCTGCGAGATGGAAACAGCAAAGAAGTAGCTATGTGAGAGTTAGAAAATAGTGAGACGGTGAGTGAGTTAAAGGGCGAAATCAAAACACTGCGATACTGCAAGCACTTTGCAGCAGCATATTTACATTTAGGGCATTTGGCAGACACTTTTATCCAAAGTGACTTACACAGAGTACATTTGTTGAAGGAGACCGCAATATATCACTGTGGTACATAAAGATAAGAAGAGAACAGGTTTCAAAATTGCCAGGTTGCCTGCATAATAGCTGGGATGGACAGTGTGATTGGCGCGCGTGCTAGCGAGCAAGCTAGCGGTGGGACCTGAACTCACCGGTGAGGTCTACGTCCGTCCCGGCGGCATCTACCGCGTCCGCGTTCTCCGTGAAGACCTCCTGGAAGTACTCGCTGCCGGCCGCGAGCACGGCGCGGTGGGCCGAGTAGGCGTGGCCCCGAGTCCTCAGCGTGATGTCACAGAAGAGCCCCGCCTCCCGCTGGCTCTGCAGCCGCCGCAGCACCTCGCCGCCGTGAGACAGCATTGTCTTGGTGACGCTGCCCCCCCCGCCACCGCCACGCTGGAGCAGAGAGAGCGAGAGAGACAGAGGGGGATCGGGGGATAGAGAGAGAGACAGAGAGAATGGGATAGAGAGAGAAGGGGATAGAGAGACAGACAAATAAAGAGACGGTATACAGTATATCAAAAGTCAAATAATCCAACCCAATAGAGGGATAGATTTTTTGCCTTTCACGTTTGTTTATATTTTCTACCATTTTCCGGTGGTTTCTGCTGTGACACCCATATGTATTAATCTGGATATTTATAAAGTCTCACCTTCTCTTATCTTAACCATTTCCTGCAATTGGGGGGTGGGGGATCAGTTAAACAAGCAAAGTTTCAAAGGTATATTTCATTAAAAAAAAAAAAAAATGTTTAAAAGGAGTGTAGAATGCATAAAAAAAAGGCTTCAGAAAGCAAGCAAGACTAGACTAGTGTAGATCTGGAAGACCATTGTTAGCTGTTCTCAACCACCTCACATGACGTTCTTCTGGGTGCAACATGTTCTGTGGACCGCAGGCTTGCACTTATCAACAATCTTCCATCAAAAGTTGTTCAGCCTCAGGATAGAAGCATTAAACTAAATGAACTAACATTAGCAGGGAATTCATCTTCTGATCTTGTGTCTTGCAATCTTGGTGTCTCTTTGCATTGTTGTTTTTTTTCGCTCCACATGGTCGGTGCTTATGTTGTAAATAGTAAATGGATTGCATTTATACAGCGCTTTTATCCAAAGCGCTTTACAGTATTGCCTCACATTCACCGATTCATACACCGACGGCGGTGTCAACCATGCAAGGCAACAACCAACACGTCAGGAGCAGTTAGGGTTAGGTGATGTCTTGCTCAGGGACACCTCGATGCTAGGTGGAGCTCGGGGATCGAACAAGCAACCTTCCTGTTGCCAGACAGTCGCTCTTATCTCCTGAGCTACTGCCGCCCCTAATGTTGTTTAAGGGCCTGTTGTTGACACGGTCCGCCTTGTAGAAATAGTAGAAAAGATGCGGCACCATTTGGTTTCTATAAGCACATCGGTCCGTTCGAGATAAACTATATGGCCAAAAGTCAGTGGACCTACTGACTAATTATTGAGTTCAGGTGTTTCAGCCACACCCATTGCTAACATCCATCCATCCATCCATCCATTATCGTCCGCTTATCCGGGGTCGGGTCGCGGTGTCAGCCGGCTAAGCAGGGCCCCCCAGGCTTCCTTCTCCCCAGCCACACTCTCTAGTTCCTCCTGGGGGATCCCGAGGCGTTCCCAGGCCAGACGAGATATATAATCTCTCCAGCGGGTTCTGGGTCTGCCCCGGGGTCTCCTCCCAGTTGGACGTGCCCGGAAAACCTCCAAAGGGAGGCGCCCGGGGGGCATCCTAATCAGATGCCCGAACCACCTCAGCTGCTACTAGGGGTGTAACGGTACACAGAAGCCACGGTTCGGTACGTACCTCGGTTTTGGGGTCACGGTTCGGTACGAGTTCGGTACAACAGGAAAAAAGCAACAAAAATCCCGAATGCATAAGGCTAGGTTTCTTTTCATTTATTTATAACAGACAGTATAACAGACAGTATATAACAAAAACCGTATATATTTAAACATTCAAAGCCCAACCCTCCCAAAACAGACAGAGGAAAACAAAACATGCTAGAACTGGCAACTTTGGTAACTTGAACTTTATAAAACATTTTTAATTAAATTCTAAAAATAAAGAACTCAAACTTTTTGGCAGGTAAATGTAAACAACAAACATACACTGTCCCCATCCCCTTCATTCTATTTTCAAGTTTTTCTTCAGAAAAATCAGTTTGTCCACATTGTCAGTGGTGAGTGCAGATCTGTTGGCAGTAACTATGTCACCTGCTGTCGAGAAAACCCGCTCGCTGGGGACTGACGTGGCAGGTACAGCCAGATAACGACGTGCCAACATGGCTAGATTAGGATAAACAGACTCATGAGCCTTCCACCAGGCAAGCGGGTTGGAATCGATTGAAATGCACTCCTTTGCCATGTAGGCATGCACTTCATCTTTCAACTGCTGCCTCAAATCAGGCTGGTTCCTCTGGCCAGCTTTGAAGAGTGGGCCAAAAAGTTCTACCATGGCTGACCTTTTTGGAGGAGGGGAAGATGCTGCCTCTGACTTTGCCGTCACTGGCAATGGAGTGGCCTGTGATGAAGTCGATGGACTGGCCTCTGTAGTCTCTCTGATCTCACCCTGCAGTATTAAATGACAAAAACAACAGTTAATTAGTGAGTTCAGTGAACATTGTAGGCAAGGCAAGTTTATTTGTATAGCACATTTCATACACAGAGGCAATTCAAAGAGCTCTACATAAAATAGATGAAAGAAAAGAGCACACAGAAATAAAAAAGATTATAAAGTGAAAAAGATAAGGTTCATGTAAAAGAGCAAGCAAAGTGCATTACATTAAAATAATCAAAACAAGTCAAATAAAAAGATATTGTACCCTGTTAAAGGAAGGTAACAGTAATATGTTCAGTTAAGACATGAGAGAAAATATCAACCTTAGTTCTGTATATAATTAATACAATACCTGTTCTGCTCTGCTCAGAACTTCTGTGATGATGAGATCTTCATAGATTCTCAGATGACAGGCACGATCCAGGTGAGGAAGTGTCTTAAACCTCGGATCCAGAGCAGTACACTTGTGGAGGAAGTCCTGAAGACCAGGGTCAGAATATCTGTTTTGCAGATTTTCTCTGATGGCATGCTTGATTTCCCTGGCAGTGGGAGTGTCGTCATCGTTTTGTTTCATGGATTCCAAGATCATGGTTTTGAGTGGTAAAATCATGGAAACCGATGGTGTTGTTTCGGTGCTCAGTATTGTAGTGATTGTCTTCAGAGGCTTCATAATCTCAATCACACTCTCTGCGACGCTCACCTCCTGGTCAGTCAGATTGGCAATCTCCTTGTTTTTGAGGGCCCTTTCTGTTAGCGCGGAGTAAACAGCAGATTGCTGTTCAAGGTACCGATCCACCATCTCGTAGCTGGAGTTCCAGCGTGTGGGCACGTCGTTGATGAGACAGTGATTTGGCAAGTGAAGCATCTCCTGCTTT
>PIJE02001928.1:41258-52699 GCA_002895965.2 Coryphaenoides rupestris | reverse complement strand
TTGTGCGATTGATTTCTTTGTGAACTTATCTAACGCTTCAGTACATATTGTGGCAGACGGCCACTGAAGGGCAGAGGAATGAGTGTGGACGACAGTCGGGGGGGCCGCAATTCCCCATTCGGCCCCCAGAGGGAGCCGAGGAGGCAGGAATTGCGACCAAGGCAATCAGCCTTATTGAAATGGGCTGCGCCTCGTTGAAGGAACTAGGCGGCAGCCAATCAATGGCCAGCCTGCAGACAATAAATAGGAGAGGACCTGGGTGTGAGAGAGTTGGAAGTGGAAGAGGGAGAGGAAGAGGAAGTGGAAGAGGAAGTGGGAGAGGAAGTGAGGGAGAGGAAGAGGGAGCGGACGTGGGAGAGAAAGAAGAAGAAGAAGAAACAGACACAGACAGACAGTTCTGTAGAGATAAAAGAAGTGGCTGTGTGCCTTGACCTTCTGATCGTCTGAGAACCCGTCTTGTGTACCGACCCTTGCCTGCCTGACGACCCTCCCGCCTGCCTTGCCCTGGACCCCTGAGACCACTTCCTGGTGTGAGACCCCCTGCTGACGGACTACGACAACGGTATCGGAATAACTGACTTGGCTATAATAACCCTGCACTTTCCCTCCACCTATGGAGTAAATAAAGCCTGTTTACATTGAAGATTGGTGTGGGATCGGTGATTATTAACTTCAGTCGTGGACACACAATAATACGCAGGAGTGTGCCACAGTATTATTATTAACACCCATTTTCACAGCCTCCACCAATAGAATATTAAACATTTTAGTTGATGCACGAGATAAGATTGCAACTTTATCTTGAATTAAATATGTGCATAGCCTTGCCAAAACAAGCCGTTGGAACAGAGCATCGCAGGGGTACAGTGATTTATTAAATTTAGTCATTTTCCTTTAATTTATTTTACTTTATATTTTAAATTATTTTCTGCTTTTACTCCTATTTTCCAAGTATTTTCTTTTCCTTTGTAAATCACTATGAATGGCCTTGTTTGAATGGTGCTATATAAATAAACTTACTTTGATCCAATTTCTTGTGTGAAATGTTTTGGTCATGAAGAAAGAAAACAAAATGGCGACACTGACTGACTGTGAGTGTGTGTGGCGCCGTCGCCCCCGGAGGCCAGCAGCTCTCCACCGGGGCTGAACCAGACCACGTTGACCGCCTTGGTGTGCCGGGCCAGGTTGGACAGGAAGTCCACCGATGCCTTGCCGTCCGGGCCGGTGTCCACCCGCCACAACTGTGCCAACACAACACCACAGACTTGATGATACATATACATTTATATTTCATGTGCAATACTACTCCTCACCATATCTTACCTATATTTTTCCTTAGGCTTAAACGTATTATTCTATATTACTCAATTGTGTATTATTCTATTGCTATGCTTATGATGTTGGTATTTTGAGTAACCTCTGGCACAAGGATTAAGAAAGTTATATCTGATCTTATTTAGGGCATTTGGCAGAGGCTTTTATCCAAAGCGACCTACAAAGAGTACATTTGTTGAAGGAGAGACAGCAATATATCACTGTGGTACATAAAGATAGGAATAGAGCAGGTTTCAAGCATTCATAATTACGAGGCTAATAGAATGAGTTTCATAATTGTTAGGTAGCCTGCATAATAGCTGGGATAAGAGCAGATGTGTCATTCTGAGTGCATGATACACATTTTGAGAATCAGATTTATATCCAAGTAGGTTTTCACATAAAAGGAATTTGCTTTGGTGATTTGGTGCATACCATTTAACAAGAGCAAGACTACTGTACGCTAAATCAAAATAACAATTTACAAGAAACTATAATAAACTACAAAAAACAGAGCTAGAAATATATAGAAATTATAAAAATAATAAATTGTAAAAGAAGTAATCGTAGACGTAGACCTACATTTTCTGATCAATCTGCAGGCTGATGCTGTGTGCAAGACAATGATTCTGTAATACACCTAATATATAATGGTTATAGTGTGCAGTTTAGACCAACAGTCAGCCATCCTGTTCTTCGCAATGTTCTGCTGTTGAGGTAGTGTCTATTACACGCTGATAGGCTTTTACATTCAGTTCTTGCAACTAGACGAGATGCCATTCATTCATTACAGTGCACGGTAACGCTTGACATGCCCCTTATCAAAGATTGATTGTAGATAGATTATGGCTGGTGTGAAAGTGCAATGCATAACTTGTGATTCTCCTCCGCCTACTACTAGGACGACACCACCACCACCGCCACCTTACCCGGACCGTGGTATCGACCCCGGCCGTGGCGAGCCGCAGGACCCGCCCGTCCCCCCGCGGTGCAGGGCCGGCGCATGCGCTGGGCAAACTGGGCAATTGCCCAGGGCGCCGAGCCACTAGGGGCGCCAAAGGGCGCCGCGCAACCGCTGAACAAAATATATTGCGCTCTCTCTCCATCTCAAACGTTGGTGTGTGCTACTGCTAGTATACTGTGTTCATAAGCTAGCTAACGCAGAAAACAACCACCAAAAATGAAACGATCGTCGAAATTAAGTGGGGCACTAAATAGACGCTGTACACTCGAAAAGACAAAAGCCCTGGAAGCGTATCCAAAATGAACAGCATTTTTTACGGGTGGCGCCGGCGACGGCGGCGAGTCTTCAGCTAACGTTACTGGGGATGGCGAAATGGAGCAGGCAGCGGCGGGTGAAGAGAGTGCTGTGGCTGAGAGTGAGTCGCAGCTAGCAGCGGAAGAGACAGCAGCACAGCTAGACAATGCTGCTGCGGGCGAAGAACTTGGCGAAGAGAGTGAGAGTGAGAGAGAGAAGGTGGGTCGGCTGCTGACCTGCCAGTAAGCCTATCTGACGACCCTGCATTATGGCCGAACCGAATCTCTGACACAGTCAGAATAGAGCTTGTTAAAAGAGGCCCAAACCAGCTGATGAACAATATTTTCCCGCAAAATAAAGACTCCCCTCCTCTGAGATTTCGTAAGTAACTTTTTCATGACACTTAAAAACGGAGAAAAAATAAAGCGATCGTGGTTATTGTACTTCGAATCTACGGATAGGGTTTTCTGTTTTTGTTGCATGTTATTCATGATGTCTGTCTGTCAAAAGATGGATATAACATATGGAAACACATCGGTGAATGTCTAAGTAGCCACGAGCCATCGTTGTGTGTGGTCGGTAACGTTGTTCTAACCTACATTTAATGTTGGTGTTAACAGCGTACTGGTTTTAAATAGCTGACAGTAATATGACGCATTTTATCACGTGTTTTGTGAAGTCCACATGGGGGGCGCACTTTCGTTATTTTGCCCTGAGCGCCTGATTGCCTCGCACCGGCACTGCCGCGGTGGTGCTGGAAGTCCAGACTGTACACCGGCTCCTTGTTGTGCCACGCAATCTCACACGTTACCACCTTCATCCTCGTAGTAGTACGACACGCACTTTATTGTGGGGGGAAAACAACAACATATGTGTATATGTACTATGGCATATCTACTGCTGCTGGACGCTATCGCTGATCGTGCGCTGAGGAGGGAGTGCCAGTACCGCGACCATGATTCTGTGTGCACACGGTCCTGTGGTTGCCCTTATAAGGAGCTGGCGGGGCGTTTATGTATGCAAATTCAGGTGTACGAGAACGCGCATTCAATTTAAGAATCAGTGGCATTGAGAACACTTTGGCGGTTTAAGAACACATTTCCACGCGTTCATGAATCTGGCGGGGGATATTTCTTAGGGTTGTTCTTACGAAGTTCGTAAGAAAAACACTTACGAAGACACTTAAGAAAATGTTCCAGAATGAGGTCCATTGTTACTAATAAACAAGTTGTTCTACTTGTAATCCTGACTGGACATTCATTCTCTCACTTCGGGGATCGTTACACTGGTGTCAGAAGTGAAAGCAGAACTTCTTTTTTTTTTTTTTATTCCCGCCCGGTGAGCTGTCGGGCAGCCACCATAGCCATTAGCTTTGCTGCCGTGTTTTTCAACACGCCAATAATGTTACCTGCGGACTGTCGGGTAAAGGTGGAGACGGAAACGGACTACTACGGTGAGGGGGCGTGTGGCGTAACTTCGCGGCCCCTGGAGGGGGGAAGCGCCTACCGGGAACCGGCGGCGGAGAAATTCCAGCGGACATTTCGCCCGCGTCGCACACTGCACGAGCGAAGGTAAACAAACATGGCGGCGCCCTACTCGCAAGTCCCGTGTCCATCAAGACACCAAGATACGACGGTAAAGCTGACTGGGAAGCTTTTCATGCGCAATTTGAACTTTTGGCCAACGCTGGCGGGTGGTCGGTGGAGATCAAGGCGCTCCAACTTGCGATGTGTTTAACGGGTGAGACATTGCAATGTTTGCTGCTGCTAAGCCCAGAGGACAGGGGTGACTATGAAGCCCTAGTGGGGGCTCTGAAGAGGCGCTTTGGACAGTGTGTTGAGCTGGGTCTACTGCGCTCAGAACTGTGTAATAGGCGGAGACGGCCGGGAGAAACACTGCGGGCCCTGGCCAACGATATAGAGAGCCTGTCACGCCGGGCATACGCCCACATGCCACCATCAGTGCAGAGCGAGCTCGCTCGGGACCGGTTTCTCCAGGCCCTTTCCCCTGTAGACCTACGCACACACACCCAGCTGGCCCACCCACAGACTTTCCAAAAGGCCCTGGAGATGGCTATCGAGAGGGAGTTGGTGTGGGCAGGAGCCACGGGCAGCCATCTCGCTCCTCAGCCCACGGTGAGATCTACAGGGACGAGCGGTGAGGACTCCCAGAAACCAACCTGGGTGGACGAACTCACTGAACTCGTCCGTGCTGCCTCCGTTCAGGCGAACCATCGCTCCCCTCCTCGCCCGGGGCCAAGGATCTGCTGGGGATGCGGACAGCCACCTGGTCAGACAGTGCCCTAAAGCTGCGAGAACCCAGGGAAACGGCTCGGGGTCTGCGTAAGTAGGAATACGCGGACCCCTGGCTCTGTACCCGTCGTCATTGGTCGAAGGAACCCAGCAACTCGGCCGGGGGGCGGGGCAGATGATGGCATTCCGGAGCACGTTGTCGTGGTTGGGTGCACCTGGGTGGGGGACTTTTGTCATTGCCTTGGTGGATACAGGGTCTATGGTGACTCTAGTGAGGCCGGACATTTTACCAAGCTGGACCGAATTGCAGCCTACAACCGTGCAGCTCCGCACGGTCACGGGGGAGAGGGCACCCATCCATCCATCCATCCATTATCGTCCGCTTATCCGGGGTCGGGTCGCGGTGGCAGCCGGCTAAGCAGGGCCCCCCAGGCTTCCTTCTCCCCAGCCACACTCTAGTTCCTCCTGGGGGATCCCGAGGCGTTCCCCAGGCCAGACGAGATATATATAATCTCTCCAGCGGGTTCTGGGTCTGCCCCGGGGTCTCCTCCCAGTTGGACGTGCCCGGAAAACCTCCAAAGGGAGGCGCCCGGGGGGCATCCTAATCAGATGCCCGAACCACCTCAGCTGACTCCTTTCGATGCGGAGGAGCAGCGGCTCTACTCCGAGCTCCCTCCGGATGTCTGAGCTCCTCACCCTATCTCTAAGGCTGAGCCCAGCCACCCTGCGGAGGAAACTCATTTCGGCCGCTTGTATCCCGATCTCATTCTTTTCGGTCACTACCCAAAGCTCGTGACCATAGGTGAGGGTTGGAACGTAGATGGACCAGTAAATCGAAAGCTTCGCCTTCCGGCTCAGCTCCCTCTTCACCACAACGGACCGGTACAGCGCCCGCATCACTGCAGACGCTGCACCCAATCCGTCTGTCCATCTCCCGCTCCATTTTGCCCTCACTCGTGAACAAGACCCCGAAGATACTTGAACTCCTTCGCTTGGGGCAGCAAACTCATTCCCAACCCGGAGGGAACACTCCACCGTTTTCCGGCAGAGAAACCATGGCCTCAGACTTGGAGGTGCTGAACTCTCATCCCGACCGCTTCACACTCGGCTGCAAACCGCCCCAGTGCATGCTGGAGGTCACAGTCTGATGTAGCCAACAGAACCACATCATCTGCAAAGAGCAGAGATGCAATTCTGAGGTCCCCAAACCGGACACTCTCCTCACCTCGGCTGCGCCTTGAGATTCTGTCCATGAAGATCACGAACAGAACCGGTGACAAGGGGCAACCTTGGCGGAGTCCAACACCCACTGAGAACATGCTTGACTTTGTGCCAAGAATACGGACGCAGCTCGCACTTTGTTCGTACAGGGACCGAATGGCACGTACCAACGGCCCCGGTACCCCCATACTCCCGTAGTACCCCCACATGATTCCCCGGGGGACATGGTCATAAGCCTTCTCCAAGTCCACAAAGCACATGTAGACTGGATGGGCAAACTCCCGATGCCCCCCCCAACAAACCCTGCGAGGGTAAAGAGCTTGGTCCACTGTTCCACGGCCAGGACAGAATCCGCATTGTTCCTCCTGGAGCTGCAGGGTTCGACAATCGGCCCGGGAGCCTCCTCTCCATCACTCTGGAATAAACTTTCCCGGGAGGCTGAGCAGCTGTGATACCCCGCATAGTTGGAGCACACCCCTCCCGGTCCCCCTTTTTTGAAATGGGGAACCAACCACCCCGGTCTGCCTATTCCACAGGTACTGCTCCCCGACCTCCCACGCTTACATTGACTAGCGTGTCAACCACGACAGCCCGACAATGTCCAGCAGCCCTTCAGCATCTCCAGGGCCGAATCTCTCCACACCTGGGCGCCTGCCACTGAAGAGCTTTTTTGACTACTTCAGTGACCTCTACCAAGGATATGGGTGAGACTTCCCCCGAGTCTTCAGACTCTGCCTCTTCCACAGAGGACGTACTGGTCGGATTCAGGAGCTCCTCAAAGTGTTCTTTCCACCGCCCGACAATAGCCTCAGTCTGGGTCAGCAGTTCTCCTCCCCGACTGAGCACAGCCTGAGCCAAGCCCTGCTTTTCCCTTCCTGAGTCGCCGGACAGTTTGCCAGAACTTCCTGAGGCCAGCGGAAAGTCCTGCCTCCATGGCCTCCCCGACTCCTCCCACACCCGGGTTTTGCTTCAGCAACCGCTGAAGCTGCGTCCTTTTGGCCTCCCGGTACCTGTCTGCTGTTTCAGGAGACCCCTGGGCCAACCAGGCCCGAAAGGCCTCCTTCTTCAGCCTGACGGCTTCCTTCACCGCTGGTGTCACCAACGGGTTCTTGGGTTGCCGCCACGACAGGCACCGCAGCCTTTTGACCACAGGCCTCTACAATGGAGGCTCTGAACATGGCCCACTCAGGTTCCATGTCCCCAACCTCCCCCGGGATGCACGAGAAGTTCTTCCGGAGGTGGGAGTTAAAGACCCTACGGACAGGGGCTTCCACCAGACGTTCCAGTTCACCCTCACTACACGTTTGGGTTACCAGGTCTGTCTGGCACCTCCGCGCCATCTGATCCAACTCACACCAGGTGGTGATCAGTTGACAGGCTCTGCTCCTCTTCTTCACCCGAGTGTCCAAAACATGCGGCCGCAGATCTGCTGATACGATTACAAGTCGATCAGCGACCTTTGGTCTAAGTTGGTCCGGTACCAGGTACACTTGTGGACCACCCTATGTTCGAACATGGTGTTTGTTATTGCCAGTCCATGGCTAGCAACAGAAGTCAATAACAAAAACACCACTCTGGTTCAGATCGGCAGGCCGTTCATCCCAATCACTCCCCTCCAGGTTTCTCCATCATTGCCCACGTTGTGCGTTGAAGTCCCCCAGTAGAACTATGAGTCCCCGGATGGAACCCTTTCCAGGATGCCACCCAAGGACTCCAAGAAGGCCGGATACTCTGGAAGCCGCTGTTTGGTGCGTAGGCACACACAACAGTCAAAGCCTTCCCCCAGCGACTTGCAGTCGCCATGAGGCGACCCTCTCGTCCACACGGAGAGAACGCCAACACATGCGGCGCTCAGCCGGGGACTTGCCGAGTATCCCCACACCCGCCTGGCGCCTCACACCCTGGGCAACTCCGGAGAAGTAGAGGGTCCAGCCCCTCTCCAGGAGTTTGGTTCCAGACCCGGTGCTGTGCGTGGAGGTGAGCCCAACCATATCTAGTTGGTACCGCTCCACCTCCCGCACCAGCTCCGGCTCCTTCCCCGCCAGTGAGGTGACGTTCCACGTCCCTAGAACCAGTCGGCGATGACGGGGATCCGCACGCCCAGGACCCCGCTTTTGCCTACCGCCCGGTATACAACGCACCCGACCCCAATGACTCTCCTCCCATGCTGGCTCCGGTTTCCCTTGTCCGGGCGAGGTGACTGTGTTCTTTGGGAGTCTTTTCATGGGGTCTTTGAATCGCTCTTAGTCTGGCCCCTCCCCTGGGACCACTTTGCCTTGGGAGACCCTACCAGGGGCTAATGCCCCGGACAACACAGCTCCCAGGGTCACGGGGGCACCCAAACCCCCCCACCACGATAAGGTGGCGATTCTTTGGGGGGTGCACAACAGTTATACCAGCCTATCAATCCCAGAAAAGACCGTACCTCCTTCTTGGTGCGAGGTCGAGGGCAGTTCTGGATAGCTTCCAGTTGCTAAACTGTTTTATCAACTAAGAAAAAAATAAAAAATAAAAATACAAAAATAAACTATTTTTACACTGCATTTTCTTTTTAATTTAAGGGAGCATTTGATGCTGCTTGTCATAAAAAAAAAAGACATGTTTTTAAAGTTTACACTTTTATTAAAATCTGCTTCAGGAAGAGAAATACTGTAGGAACAGGTAGAAAAGAAAAGCAATCTTGCAGATAAGCCCATGGGGCACCTCTGGGAAGGTGCAAGGTTTCACTACTGCTCAATTGATCGGCATGTGAAACCAGAGTTGTGACAATTCTGATGTTCATTGGGTAGGGTAGTTGTGTAACTGACAGTACTCCAATGGTACCAATAAAAATGTGCCTACAAGCAATGCACTAGTGCTGAAGGCCCATACACAAACAGTGGCTCGTTCAAAATATACATCTACCTTTTGAATTAATTGCAGCGCTTCCAAAACAAATTGAAACATTTGGTGTCTTGCGTATTTGTGGAAATTGACAAACTGACTCCAGTTTAAGGTGGTAAAGCATCAAGGACAAGTTCCGCACCATCTGGGATCCGGTTTTGACACTTATGTAAGCTGGAAACTTTATATGTATAGGATATATATATATGATACTACACTTAGGAGGGACTGGGAGAACATACACCACCCCCAACAACCGCTCAAAAGAGCCAGTACTTTCATTTTTCTTAATTTATTATTTTTTTTTTTTACATTGGAGTTCTCTGAGATCCATATCTACAAAACACGAAGAAGACAGTCAAATGCAGAGCAAAGCGCTGCAAAGCAACCAGGGACAACCTCTCACAATGCAGGGCACGCGCACACACACACACACACACACACACACACGTGTCATAACAAAAATATTGCACCATATTATACCCACTGAACACACAAACTTCTAGCTTTAAAGTAGCTCATACTCCAACATAGAATCAATCTTTATTTAATGTTTCATACAGGAAAATCAGAAAAATAAAGCACCAGCACCATGTCATGTCTATGAAGTTGAACCATGCGCTCAGACGAAAGAGGAGACAAAGGGAAAACAAAAGAAGTATTTTACAAAAGAGTCAATAAAATCATAGGAAAGAAAAGACTGCCCTAAAAATGTGGAGGCAGAGACGTAGCTCAAAAGGGACACATTGTGTACAACTGCTTCTCTACCCGCAGGAAGTGGGGGAGGGGGGGAAGGGAGAGTGACGACAAGACTCCTGCTTAGGACTGTATGTATGTGTGTGTGTGTAACCCCAACCCTCTGACACTGAAGGACAGAGGGGGCACAGAGCGATTGGAGGATGCTCCTCCCTGCATCGACGACTCCTCCATTGGCGCCCGATTTGACCATTTCAGACAGCTCCAAACACGTCTCTGAAAAACGAGATAAGTGTTCAGAATCATCGTGAAATGTCTCCAAATTAAGACCACATCCACTCGTTATCAGCCAGTGCTGCAACCAAATCTGCACACCATGCACTCTACGGGCGACAGCGGTTGTCTGGCAACAGGAAGGTTGCTGGTTCGATCCCCAGGCTCCGCCTCCTAGCTAAGTGTCGAGGTGTCCCTGAGCAAGACGCCACCCAACCCTAACTGCTCCTGACGTGTTGGTTGTTACCTTGCATGGTTGGCACCACCGTCGGTGTATGAATGGGCGAATGTGAGGCAATACTGTAAAGTGCTTTGGATAAAAGCGATCCATTTACACCAAATTCATTATTGAGTCAATATGCTTGAATGAGTTTGCTTATTGAACAGTTAGCCACAGCAGTCTCACAAGTCAGACTGCGAGTGAGGCACCCACTTGTGCATGTAGAAGAAGATGTATCCACTCCGGTCTCGGTCACGCTGGACAGCAGACTCCTGCGTGCGTGAGACGTCCAGGTCGTTGTAGGTCAGCCAGGACTGCTTCTTCATGTCAAACACGTCACTGATGTAGTGGCCTGGTGGGCGGAAACCAACCAATCACATTCAGCACATGTGATTCAAACCTAATTAAGAGAGGCTGCTAATTAATTGCCAATTAATTGTAAAGCATTTATCTGTACTACTAAAAGCTAATTTAGGGCTAGCTACATTTGCCATGATAAAAGATGCTGCAGCTACATTTGACTTTACGGCTTTTAAGTGACAACACAAGTGTCTATTGCATGCAGTGACACACTCACCAGAAGAGGAGCTGCTCCCTATGTGACTGACGACACTGATGAGTCTAAAGGAGTTTGCTAGATGTCCACCCTGTGGGAAAGAAGGATTTAGCAGTGAACATGGTACGTTTGACAACAACAATGTATCTGTATCTGCTGTGTATACAGTGAACAAAAATATAAACGCAACACTTGCAATTTTACATGAGTTGAAGCAAAGATCAAAGACATTTTCTATGTACACAAAAGGCCTTTTTGTTCACAAAATTGTTTAAATCTGTGTTGGTGAGCACTTCTCCTTTGCCGAGATAATCCATCCACCTGACAGGTGTGGCGTATCAAGATGCTGATTAGACAGCATGATTGCCTTAGGCTGGTCACAATAAAAGGCCACTCTAAAATGTGCAGTTTTATCTTGAAAAGAGACATTTATAGGCACTGAAGTATGGATTTCACAGATATGCAGGGGGGGGTCAGAAAACCAGTCAGTATCTGGTGTGACCACCATTTGCCTCACGCAGTGCAGCACATCTCCTTCGCATGGAGTTGATCAGGTTGTTGATTGTGGCCTGTGGAATGTTGGTCCACTCCTCTTCAATGGCTGTGCGAAGTTGCTGGATATTGGCAGGAACTGGAACACGCTGTCGTATACGCCGATCCAGAGCATCCCAAACATGCTCAATGGGTGACATGTCCGGGGAGTATGGAGGCCATGCAAGAACTGAGGAGTTTGGAATTGTGTACAGATCCTTGCAACATGGGGCCGTG
>PIJE02001928.1:17363-33866 GCA_002895965.2 Coryphaenoides rupestris | reverse complement strand
GTCCTTGGTACCGAATATCCGACTGACGTATGTTGGATGGTTCTGAATAGGTTACATTTAATTGAAATTATTAATTATTAAATTATTAATTGAAGTTATATTTGTTTAATTTGTTCACAGTCAGAAAGTGAGGAACATCTGATTGAAAATAAAACATGTTTTCAAAGTCATTAGAACTGTAATGGTTTTATTAAGTACTCGGTATCGGTATTCGGTATCGGCAAGTACCCAAATGTAAGTACTTGTACTTGTACTCGGTCTGAAAAAAAGTGGTATCGGTGCATCCCTACTTTTGGGCAAGTGGGAAACTGTGTTACTGGTTCTAATGTATGTTGGATAGATCAGTCTATCCTTTGCTACAGTTCACTGGGTAAGGACCAGGGTAATCACCTCTGTGGCCCGGGTGTGGGGCCCGTGAAGCAGCACAGATCCTGGTCCAAGCGCTCGTCATCACTCGCCTCGACGACTGCAATGCTCTCCTGGCTGGACTCGCCACCCTCACAATCAAGCCCTTACAATGCATCCAGAACGCATCCTGCCCCTACCGCCAAACATTAGTCAGAAGAGAGAAGCCAATCACCCTGCCAAGTCCCAACACTTCTCTGTTCTGGCACCGCAGTGGTGGAATGAGCTCCCGGCCCATGTCAGGACGGCAGAGTCACTCCCCAGCTTCTGATGCTGAGGATGTCTGACTGAAAATGGTGACCAAAAGGACTGGAAGTAATAGCTACTTCAACTCATCATCAAAAGCACGAAACCAGGCCAGGATAGCCTAACGGCTTGCGTGTTCAACTTCTGGGCAAAAAAGTCCAATCCACAGGCCATAAAGGTATGCTGCTATGAAGTCACAGCAGGATATTAAACCCAAGCTCACTTCAGGTGCTCCTTTTGAAAGCACCGCATCGTGTGTGTGTGTGTGTTTTTAGGAGAGGGAAAGCACTCTTACGTTCTGCATGTATCCAGAGAAGCGCGCTGCGGTGGCGGAGATGGCACTCTTCACCTTGCGCAGGAGGTCCTTCTTGGTCTCCGGACAGCCCACGTCCTTCTTCACCATGAGGTGGGCGAAACGCCTGCGATGGAGGAGGGGAGGGAGAGGGGTACCAGAGATACAAGGCTTCATTTACCACCAAAGTCAACCTTTCATCTCAGCATATCAGGCCAACTGCCATTACACTCAGATCATTACATGCACCACATGTGGCAGTAGCTCAGGAGGTAAGAGCGGTTGTCTGGCAAGTGTCGAGGACTCCCTGAGCAAGACGCCACCTAACCCTAACTGCTCCTGATGTGTTGGTTGTTACCTTGCATGGTTGACACCGCCGTTGGTGTATGAATGGGTGAATGAGAGGCAATACAGTAAAATGCTTTGCGCTATATAAATATAATCAATTTACCACTTACAAGCATCGATTTGGTAGCAACTGTGTAAATATCAAGTTCCAATGCTCCTAGGGTGAAGTCTTGTGGAACAGAGACTCTTACCGCTGGGATGGGTGGCAAACGGAATGCAGTTTTGAACAAATTCACGTGATTGGCCATTACAGGCAATTTCCAAAATTGTCACGTGACCATGTGGCGTCGCAAGTGGGCGTGGCCCCTCATTTGTATGGCGACTAGATCAGACTACCAGCCTACCCAGTGGACTGTACCAACTGGTCATCTGACCTAGTCAGCATGCATCTGGGTGGACACTGCCACCTGTGATGTCACTGTCACAATGACAATTGTAGTCACATGGCAATTTTGAAACAGCTAATCACACTCACACCTGGTGGTAAAATAGGGCTCCTTTAAATCACCATCAAGCAGCAGGCAGTTCCATTCTACCCCAACAGGAAAATATGATGCAGGCATGGGTTCTTCAAAGCCAAGACGGTACTTCATTGACCCCACATGGGACCCAGCAGCAGGTGCCAACCAGTATCCCACACTCCTCTAGAGCGTATATATTGTATGTACCTGAGCAGGGCGTTGATGGGCACCTTCTTCCAGGGGATGCCCTGTCTCAGCATGTCGCTGGAGAATGACGGCAGGCTGAACAGGGACTGCAGAATGGCGTTCATGTAGCACGTGTTGCCCAGATTGGAAAACCTACAAAAACAGGTTACAAATCATACACTTTATTTATCCAACACCCATTGGTGTGTGTGTGTGTCTTTCTCTAACCCTTGCAGAGGGGCCTGTGGCTGGGCAAGGGTGGAGGGCCTCTGCTTGTTCCAGCCACCGTAGTCCCCTGAGGGGCGGCCCTTCTTGAAGGGGGTGGAGTGGTTGGGCAGCAGGAGGCTCCTCTTGACAGACATGCTCTGGGTGGTACTAGAGGGTCTGGGTGAGAGAGTGAGGGGGGACCGAGAGACAGAGAGAGAGGGGGGACAGAAAGAGGGGACAGAGCGAGAAATGGAGAAAGAGCGAGAGAGAGCATGTGGACATTTGCATGCAGTAATAAAAGCCATATGTTTCTAGAAGCGTGCACATTAGTCTGACCAATAATCAATAAAGCATCGCCAGCTTTACACTTCCTTGTGCTGACCTGACCAGCATGTTGCTAGTTTGTAAGTGTAGACATTACAACGGGACTAATCAAAATCTTTGTTGTCGTTTTACCAATTCTACTTATGAACATCTCTAACCAAAAGGTGTCACTCGGTTTAGTGGTTATATAACCTGAGCTAGTGGCCATCTTGAGACAAACATGACATCATCCATGTTGTTTTGTCGGTTCAAGAACTTCCCTGCCATATCATTAGCAGTCCGGCCTAGGTTTCTCCATAGTTGATCATTTTCACAACAATCCCATCTAAAACAGCTGAATGCAATAACAAGACTAGTGTACGGCGAAATCATTATTATTATGAGGGATGCCAGAGCCATGTGGTTTTTACTTGAATCACTGCAACTCAATTTCACAAAGTTAATTTATATACACTGTGTACCATAATATATGGCAAATGTGTTTTTGGCAGATTTTTAATAGACAAACAGTTATACAGTGATCCCAATTAATTCCTTGCAGGGAAAAGTAATATGTGCATATAAAGAAAAAACAGATTTTTATGTTACAAAGGGGAAAAAATATGACTTTTTTCCAAAAAGTAGGTTGTGCATAATTAATTATGCAACTGGGAAATAGTTTTTTTTCAAATATTATTTCAGAAACAAAAAAATATTTTAACATGATTTCTAAATAATAATGATGTAAATAAAGCAAACAAATTCAGTAGTCTTAAACGCTAACAAAAAAAATTTTTACTCTTAGAAATACCGTTTATTTGCAATATAGGCCACCTTTGCTTTGCTAACACTTGTATTAGTCTTCCTATCCACGGATTCTGTCAGTTTTTTTAAATGTTGGATCACGCGCCAATTTTAGCTGAAGCAGCCAAGAGAGATTTCCACACACTGTCAGAGATGTGTACTGCTTTTCCTTGGCGGTAAATCTCCCTCTTCAGGAGGGCCCACAGGTTTTCAAGTGGGTTCAATCAGGTTGAGCAAGGGGGCCAGTCATAATTTTTACCATCTTTGAAACCTTTGCTGGCTAGCCAATCTCTGGTGTAGCTGGGATGCATGGGATGGGGCACTTGTCTTGCAATCAGTATGCATTAGTCGATAATACCAGCCCATATCATTATAATTATTATATATTATTATCCCTCCCATCCACCGCTTGCTGGCGGCTTCAGTTCGAACTGGTTGTGCGATGTTCGGTCAAGCAATCCAGCCACTGGCACCCATCAGGTCCATCCAAGTGTCACTCATGCTCATCCGTCCACACACCTTTGAAAAAATTCTGTTTCATGTATTGTTTTGCCCATTGTCTTGGACGGCCTTTTGCTTGTGTTTATTATTTAAGGGCAGGCTGGCCTTTTTTGCCTTTCTTAGCCTTGCCAATCATGCGAAGCACTTTGCACTTCTGCAGAGTCAGGAAGGTTGGCAGTTCTTTGGAAAGATGATGGCGCTTTGAGGTTAAAGGGTTTCTGAGATAACTTCTGTTTTAATTCTTCTCAAGTCTCTTGTGTTTAATTTGCGTATTTTCCTCTCAACGCGTTTTTTCCGTCCCTGTGGGCTCACGCTCACAAATCTCTTGATTGTGCGGTGATCACGACTCAACATCTTTGCAATTTCAATTGTTTTGTATCCCTCTGAAAGCCAGTTAACTATTTTTGCCTTTTCATCATCTGTTAGGTCTCTTTTTCACCCCATTTTCCCAGCAGCAAAAAGCTGCCTAATAATTATGCACACCTGAATTTAAGGCATTCCTCACATTAAGCCACACCCTCTCTCAATAAAGCAATTAAGTCACTTGAAAATGTTAACACTGAGTGGATAATGAGGTTAATATGGTTTTCAGTTGAAAAAAATGCTCTTGGAGATGCTATTTCATTAGAATATGCATAATAATTATGCACACAGTGTATACACACACAGAGTATATAAAAAAAATCCATCCCATTTTGGTTGATGTTTTTATCCAAATCACCTTACAATGAAGTGAGTGCATGGAGGACTCCTGTGGGAATGGAAGCCCCAACCCCCCCCACAGCGTTTATACAAATGAGAACCACGGAGAGACCGTACCTTTCTGAGAACGAGTGGTTCTGGCTGAAGTCCTTGGTCCCGGACCGGCTGCCGTAGAACATGGAGGGCTGGAGGGGCCCGCCGACAGGAGCTGACGCGAGACACACGGGGGAGAGGACGGCAGTTCAAACCAAACCCGCCGGCATCATCATGAAAGATCATCGTCACCGCAAGAGCAGAGCCCGCCGGCAGCCCTCTGCTTTTTTCGTCATAGTCAATGAAATTAATACTGATCTGCACTGATGGTGGATGAGGTGTCAACACAACAATGCAAATGCATGACTTCTCATCAGAACAGGTTCTTCTATACTACAGTCGATGCCTTTACACGAAGGGTCCAGTAGTTTGTGTCAGGGCTGTGAATTTGACAACAAACAAAAGGTGGGAACGTGTGCTCTGGGAAAGAGGAGGAGGATCTTCCAAACCTGCGCTTCGATTCTCCTCCGACTGTTTCAACTTCTCCTTACAGCTGAGGAGAAACTTCTTCGACGGGTCCGAGGTGGCCTTGTTGTTGCTGAGGGAGACGACATGGAGAAAGGACGGCGATTCATATCAATCCTAGCAGTAACTAGCAGGACCAGTGGACACAATACACACAGGACAGCAGAGACACAGATCACATGCAGTACATCTACCTGGACGAGTCGTTTTCCTTGGGGTAGTCTTCATTCAGTTTGCTGTCAGACTTCAGATGTCTCTTCCTCTTCTCACACCTGATGAGGAAAATAATCATTGATATGTTTTCATAGTGTTTTTTTGTGTTCAATTTACCGATGCCACAAAAAGCCAAGTGCTACACAGACTAAAAGCCAGAGAGGCTGCCAGAGATAAAAACACAAGCTTTGGCATCCATGATCCAGTGGACCGCGGGTGGGAGCGCCCTCTACCTGTTCTCAGAAAGGCCAGCGCGGGTGGGAGTGGAGGCGGCTCTGCTGGGGCTGCCCAGGGGCTTGCGAGGGGTCTCCTCCCTGCCCTCCCCACTCTGTCTCCTGGGTGTTGTCTGGTGGAGAGAGTGAGAGAGAAAACACCAGTAGGGAAACGGGTTGGGTTAATTAACTAACGGTGGGTGAAACGGGACATTTCAGGACGTTTATTGTCAATATTGCTGGTTACCCATCTCTCTCCAGGCGGACTGGTCTCATTCTTGGCCGTGCGATTCCCCAGCACACTGAAACTCGCACTTCTGTGGGATGTTTTTAAAACTAGTAGGGAGAGGTAAAAAAATAAATAAAAAAAACCCAATTAACAGTGTATATTACCATTCGGTTAATTTTTTGCCATTCATACGTAATAAGCTAGCAGGTAGGGGTTATGAATCTTGCTCAATAATTCATTCAGGTCAGATTGTGGACGTTTGGGTTCCAACCCAGTGCCTTTCTGCATGGATTATTATTCCATGGACAGCTTAAATCACTGGCTAGAAAGTGCTTTACGCGTCATTTAAATATATATACATAACAGTACAGCAGAGAACCAGAACATGTGTGCTCACTTTGCTTGCCCTGCTTCATCTCCAGGTACTCCTTGGTCTTCAGGACCAGGGCAGCAGGCAACTTGTCCAGTGTGATGATGCCGCCGTCCTTCAGAGTCAGCATGATTCGACCGCCGATCTGGGAAATCAGCTTCACGTTCTGGTTGAGCTGAAACCAAACATTGACATCCAGTCAATGTGGTGCACGCATTTGTCTCATGCATGAGTTCACCCATTTGTCTCCCCAAAAGTCTGCCCAATTTAAGACTGTAAAAGGAAAAAACTGAAACACATTGTGACAGACAACTTGTATTATGGTCAAACATTTGATGAAAGTCCAATAAAAACAACCCTTGATACTGCAGCATACCAATCAAATAGCAGATCTTATTTACCAGGAAGGTTTTCGGTGATCCACATTTGAATCTCAAGGACAGGCTGCTCTTATTGTCCTTCTCGTGGATTTCAAAAAAGCCCTCCTTCCACCGGGTGGTGCCCAGGTCCATGCTGCTGAAGCGGATCTTCACCACACCAACGCTGGAGAGCTTAGTCACTATGCCTGCCATGGCTCACTGTCCTGCTGGCACACCTGGAACAAACGAGATCAGGAACATTATTTGGGAAATAAGTATATTGCATGTATACAGCGCTTTACAGTATCGCTTCACATTCACCCTTTCATACACCGATGGTGTCAACCGTACAAGGTAACAACCAACAGTCAGGAGCAGTTGGGGTTAGGTGGCATCTTGCTCAGGGACACCTCGACACTTAGCTAGGCGGAGCCCGGGGATCGAACCAGCAACCTTCCTGTCTTACCTCCTGAGCTACTGTCGCCCATATTTAATGTAATGCTTGTTAAATTAAAGAAACAAATCATGTTATGTGCACTTTAACATTAAAGCGTAATAGAAGGCAATGGTTATAAGAAGAGAGCATGCATAGGGACTCCCTCCAATAACAACCATGGGGTCAATAGTTAACTTCCTACCAACACTTCCTTGATAGACGAATGTGCATGGCAAAGCGAAACATTGGGAAGATGCTGACACCGTCAACGTTCAAGCCAACCAAGACGCATGGCGGCGGCGGAGGTTTCAGGGGGAAACCTGAAACTTTGGGACATGGAACACGGAAATCCCGAGGACAACTGGAACCCACAGGTCTACATTGTAGACCTGTGGGTTCGCCCCCCTAGTAACGGCTATCATCCCCGTTAGCAGGCTAGGAGTCATCATCACACGACATAATGCGGCTTAAAACACACACCAGTGGGCTATTCCTGTCGTGCATCTGGTGCAACGCCGGTAGCTTCCATTGCACGCGCGCATAAGAAGCAATGCTAATTCGACGTCAGCGATGGTGCAGCCAATGTCACCAGCAGCAGTGTAGCCAGCGCTAGCGCCGTCCCGAAGGCCAGCGTTAGCATCATCTCGCTACCCTGTTAGCTAACCGCGGCTAATTCGCTTGGTTGTCGATGAAAACGTTAAAAAGCGAGTCAATTAACCGCGTCGCAACGCCCTTACCGCTGGGTTATATGTGCTCTTCTCCACACGTCCCGACCACTGTATGGCTCCTGTTAAATCAGAGAGAGTAGAAAGTGGGTTCAGCCGGCTTTCTCCTCCCGTGCTGTTGGTGGCTACACGACGCCGCGCAGGCGGAATGATGGCGGGAAGGTGAGTGTTTCACAGCGGAAGTGAAACGCGAGAGTACGCAAGAGGTATTCTCGCAGGGAATCCTTCTTCTTCTTCTTCTTCTTCTTCTTTGTTGTTTTATGGCGGGTGGCAACCAACGTTAAGGTGCATTACCGCCACCTACTGTGTTGGAGTGTGGACCAGAGTTATCTACCCCAATATAAAATAAACTAACAATAAAATAATAATAATAATAATAATTAATAATAATATAATAACCAAAATAATGATAAAATGATAACATAAATAATATAAAAAAAATAACAATACTAGATAATTAAATAATAAAATAATAATAATTAAAATAAATAAAACTAGAAAATAAATAAATAACCACTAAATCCTTCCAATTAGCGCTGTATCACTTAAAAACTTGAAAAGACCCCACATGATTCCCACGGTCATAGGCCTTCTCCAATTCCACAAAGCACATGTAGACTGGATGGGAAACTCTCATGCTCCCCCCAACAACCCTGCGAGGGTAAAGAGCTGGTCCACTGTTCCACGGCCAGGACTCAATCCGCATTGTTCCTCCTGAAGCTGAGGTTCGATAATCGGCCGGAGCCTCCTTTCCAGCACCCTGGAATAAACTTTCCCGGGGAGGCTGAGCAGTGTGATACCCCGATACTTGGAGCACACCCTCCGGTCCCCTTTTTTGAATGGGGACCACCACCCTGGTCTGCCATTCCACCGGTACTGTCCCCGACCTCCACGCTACATTGACTAGGCGTGTTAGCCCGACAATGTCCAGAGCCTTCAGCATCTCAGGGCGAATCTCATCCACACCTGGCGCCTTGCCAAGAGCTTTTTGACTACTTCAGTGACCTCTACCAAGGATATGGGTGAGGCTTCCCCCGAGTCTTCAGACTCTGCCTCTTCCACAGAGGACGTACTGGTCGGGTTCAGGAGCTCCTCAAAGTGTTCTTTCCACCGCCCGACAATATCCTCAGTCTGGGTCAGCAGATTAAATAGCCTATTAAATGAGTGTTTTCACCTGTTTAATGTGATTTCTGTCCCTGAACATCACTGCAGATCTTCTCTATTCTTCTCATTATTTCTGTGACACTCAGAACGACTTTTAAACTAATGTATATCAATGGGGGATATTTTGTGTGGCTGCAGCACGTTTCCTTTTTCTTTCAGTCGGGACTCTGGAACGCAGAAGCTGTACTGTTTTTTCTCATTTGTTTTTCATTTTTAAACATTTAATTCTGAGATTTTGTACTTGTTTCTATTCCTTTATTTCAATTGTATTACGCCAGCTTTTTCGCATTTGGTATTCATTTGTTAAACATTTAATCATCCGTTCGATGTGTCAAATCTCAAGTTTTCAAGTTTCAAGTATTTTATTGTCACTTCACAATTTACACGTGAGTATAAGCAGTGAGTGAAAAACTTTTTGTGCAAAACGCCCGACAGCCGACAGTAATTATAAAAGAATACAAAATAGAATAGAACTACAAAATAGAAATAGAACTATGAATAGAAATTCGGTGTAAATAAGTAAATGAAATATAAAATGAAATGGAATATACAACAAAAATATCCAGGTGAGCAATACACATATAAATCAATGTACTAAAATATACATTGTTATATGCTGACATTCACAGAATGTCACAGAATACCTTCTCAGACAGTCAGCACAACACTAGCACCAGCAGTTGGCACCAGGACTAGCACTAACACAGTCCAGTACTAGCACCAGCAGTAACACTAGCACCAGGACCAGCACTAGCAGTAACACCAGCACTAGCACCAACACTTAGCACTGCTACCAGCACTAGCTCCGGCAGTAACAACTTATCACCAGGACTAGCACTGGCAGTAACACTTAGCACTAGCATTTAGACATTGATGCCGAACTTGTTCAGCAGCCTGATGGCCTGACTGTGGAAGCTGTCTCTGAGTCTGCTAATCTAACAGTAAACACTCGGTAGAGATACTGCAGTAGCCGACGTGACCCTCATCAACCGTTACTATGGTGATTTTTTATTTATTATTTACCCAGTCAGTCGTGGAACCCGGGATTATTTGGTTTGATGTTCGATATTTGGATGATATTCGATTTTGACTTAACCCGTACAATCGGTCACGACAAAACCCTCCAGCTCAAACCAAATAAACCCGGGTAAATAATCAATACAAATCACCATCGTAATGGTTGTTTAAAATCTCTGTATTTCAGTGTCACAGTATCACCTTGAACTCCAAGATACGGTGTTCCCTTTGAAAGATTGTCCACTGTGCAACAAAAAAGAAATAAAAATAACCGTTATTTATTTCCATGTTATTTTTTGGTCAAATCTGCAGGGAGCCGCGGGTTGCCGACCCTTGATTTAGTTGAACCTTTCTGCATCAATAATGCTTCTTCTGCTTTTGTTTCCAACACCGAGAATGTGAGAGTGAGACAGAGAGAAAGAGAGACACATAGAGAGAAAGAGTGTGTGTGAGCGTGGATTCGTGTGTGAGCGAAGGTGAAAGCCAAATAGTTCATGGTTGATGACGGTGTGACTAAACTACCTCTCACGCACAGAACTCATGACCAGGCCTACCGCAGTATTCGCTGGAATCCCAGTGTATGTACAGAATGATATGCGGTTTGGTAATGTTTTCCTCCGACAGTAAAGCCGTGGAAGGCCAGACCGGATAGTTAATTCAATGTTTGCCACGTTTTGAGAACAAGCACACATTTAGGAAGAAAAGGCAAGCTATCGTGCTGTTTAACCAGCAAAGGGCCGATCTAGCAGACATGAGTGCTGGATGACTTGTTCTATTCAAATCTCACTGCACTGTCAGCGATATATATCGTTTCTCTCGCTCTTAATGTAAATGTAAATGGAAGGATAAAATTACTTTTGGAACCCAGCGGTAAATAGATTGAGATCTGTGTTTAATCACAACAATTACTTTTTTGCATTTTTTAAAATGTCTTATCACTCTTCGTTTAATGTTCAATGTTAGGCACCAATTGCACAAAAAGCACATTCCCGTTTGCAAAAACTGAGGCAATAAAATGACTGCACAGGGGCCTTCAAACACCAACGTTTCTGCTGAAGGGTCAGCCAGGGGTTCCAAGCTCAATTTGTGATCATCTCATGAGCTGCTACTATCCACCAGCTCAATGTAGAGAGAAGTGCAGGACTGGGAGGCCTTGACTATGTCTTTGGTTTTAGAGCCGCTTGTCTCTGAGCTGCTCTGGGGGCCAGGCATCTCAGGGGGCTGGGAGCATGTGGTACCTCAGGCTCTTCCAGAAGCTTCTGTTATTGTGACGAGGTTAACTTGGTGCGCGTGTAGCTCCCAGGTGAGGCTCCTCGCCACCCCAGCGCCCGCTGTGTTCTCTGGATGTAGCGGACTCGTAGTCGACCGGGCCGTCTATAGTGTATTGCATAGAATAGCATAGCGTAGAATAGCATCGTAAAGCATAGCATAGTCCAGCATAGCATATCAAATTATTGTATAGCATAGCACAGCATAGGATTGTATAGCAAGAGAATAGAGCAGAAAGAGCATAGAATAGAAGAAAAGCCACCATTAATACAAGAAATTTCATCTGTTAAATTCAGCTTGCAAAAACGAGTACAAAACAAAGTACATTTGAATAAGATAAGATAAGATAGGCTACTTAATCATCCCAGACGGTAAATTCTTGATTCTCAGATAAAAGACAGTACATTTACATTTAGGGCATTTGCAAGCGACTTACAAAGAGTACTGTAGGAGCCTAAATGCCTATTTGCTTTATTTAAGTTAATATTTTATGATAATGTTGTAGTGCCGAGAGACGGGAGTCGGAGGCGGTGTATCAAACGTCAAAAACTTTAATTGACATGGAACAGGTCAATAAGTAAACACTCCAAAACGCGCGAGGTAAAACAACAACTCAACAGTCCGTACCGTAAAAGAGTCCGTGCGGAACAATAAACCCCACCCATAGTTCCGTGGGTGAATTATGTCAATCCACCACACAAGCCCCCCCAGAATTCACCCATAGTCAAAATCCTTGCGCTGGAAAGGGACGACGACTCGACCCCGGCGAGTCGTCATCGGGGCCGAGGAGGGAGGGGCAGCGGGCGTGCTGTCCACAGAATCGGGGGTCCAGGTAGTCAACGAGGTCGAGGGCACCCCGACAGAACTTGAAAAGACTTCCTACACCAACTGTTAAAACAGTCTTAAGTGTCAGCTCTTCCTGTGCCGTCCTGACTTCCCTCTTTAATAAGTCTCGTTCTTGTGAGTATTTAGGGCACCGCAAAATAACATGCTCCACTGATTCTTCCTCCTGACACTGTTCACACAGCCCTGAGGGATGTTTTCCTATCAGGTGCAGTGTCTTATTGAGCCCAGCATGTCCTATCCTCAGTCTGGTTAGAATTCTCTCCTCTTTGGTGGTCCTATTGGCTGATCTTACTGTGCCCACTTCTGACTGGACTGCATAGAGGTGTCTCCCTATGATAGCTGTATCCCATTCATGCTGCCACTCTTTCATGATCTTCACCTTAATTAGACTTTTTGCTTCTGATTTGCTCAATGCAATTCCCATGACCTCCTCCATTTTTAGTGCTTCTTTAGCTAATGCATCTACTAATTCATTTCCTACAACTCCTCTGTGAGCCGGAACCCACATAAATGTCACCCAAATGTTCCTATTCTTAATCCTGTACAGAGTTTCACAGATTTCATAAATAATATCCTGCCTACTGTCTGATTAGATGACTGCAATGACATTAACGCAGAACATGAAATCGGAGCAAAGAACAACCTTTTTGAATCGTGACTCTTCTACCCACTGTAAAGCTGACACTATCGCCATCATCTCAACAGTGAAGACAGACAAATGATCTGACGTTCTTCTTTTAACAGAGACTTGCATGGTTGGAACACTAAAAGCAAACCCAGTTCTCCCTGTATTAGGATCCTTAGATCCATCAGTAAACACAGGCACAGCTGATTGGTAAACTGTATTCAGCCTATCCTCCACTAGATGAGCAATATTGCCAAATTCTCTCTGCACCTGAAGCATAGATAAATCAACTAGAACTGAAGGAAACAACCAGGGTGTTGTTACTGATAATGGTACTGTAGGTGAGTATCTTAACTTATTTAATGCCATATCTCTAGCTACCTTCACACTGCTCCAAGCAAAACACTCCCTCTTGGCCCTTTCACTCTCCCAACAGGGAAGAAGCACCTTTGTTGTTGGATGCCGCCCTTCAGAATGCCCTTGAAGATTTACCCAGTAGTTCATCATTAGCTGTTTTTCTAAGATGCAGTGGCATTTCACCCACCTCAACCTGAAGAGCAGACACAGGAGTTGATGTGAAAGCCCCGCAACACAACCTCAAAGCTTGAGCCTGCACCACCTTTAACTTCTTCAGTGAAGACTTAGACGCTGAACCATATGCCGCACTCCCATAATCTAACACTGACCTAATCAGTGCAACATAAATCTTTTTCACCTAGCACTAGCATTTAGACATTGATGCCGAACTTGTTCAGCAGCCTGATGGCCTGACTGTGGAAGCTGTCTCTGAGTCTGCTTCTAACAGTAAACACTCGGTAGAGATACTGCAGTAGCCGACGTGACCCTCATCAACCGTTACTATGGTGATTTTTTATTTATTATTTACCCAGTCAGTCGTGGAACCCGGGATTATTTGGTTTGATGTTCGATATTTGGATGATATTCGATTTTGACTTAACCCGTACAATCGGTCACGACAAAACCCTCCAGCTCAAACCAAATAAACCCGGGTAAATAATCAATACAAATCACCATCGTAATGGTTGTTTAAAATCTCTGTATTTCAGTGTCACAGTATCACCTTGAACTCCAAGATACGGTGTTCCCTTTGAAAGATTGTCCACTGTGCAACAAAAAAGAAATAAAAATAACCGTTATTTATTTCCATGTTATTTTTTGGTCAAATCTGCAGGGAGCCGCGGGTTGCCGACCCTTGATTTAGTTGAACCTTTCTGCATCAATAATGCTTCTTCTGCTTTTGTTTCCAACACCGAGAATGTGAGAGTGAGACAGAGAGAAAGAGAGACACATAGAGAGAAAGAGTGTGTGTGAGCGTGGATTCGTGTGTGAGCGAAGGTGAAAGCCAAATAGTTCATGGTTGATGACGGTGTGACTAAACTACCTCTCACGCACAGAACTCATGACCAGGCCTACCGCAGTATTCGCTGGAATCCCAGTGTATGTACAGAATGATATGCGGTTTGGTAATGTTTTCCTCCGACAGTAAAGCCGTGGAAGGCCAGACCGGATAGTTAATTCAATGTTTGCCACGTTTTTGAGAACAAGCACACATTTAGGAAGAAAAGGCAAGCTATCGTGCTGTTTAACCAGCAAAGGGCCGATCTAGCAGACATGAGTGCTGGATGACTTGTTCTATTCAAATCTCACTGCACTGTCAGCGATATATATCGTTTCTCTCGCTCTTAATGTAAATGTAAATGGAAGGATAAAATTACTTTTGGAACCCAGCGGTAATAGATTGAGATCTGTGTTTAATCACAACAATTACTTTTTTGCATTTTTTAAAATGTCTTATCACTCTTCGTTTAATGTTCAATGTTAGGCACCAATTGCACAAAAGCACATTCCCCGTTTGCAAAAACTGAGGCAATAAAATGACTGCACAGGGGCCTTCAAACACCAACGTTTCTGCTGAAGGGTCAGCCAGGGGTTCCAAGCTCAATTTGTGATCATCTCATGAGCTGCTACTATCCACCAGCTCAATGTAGAGAGAAGTGCAGGACTGGGAGGCCTTGACTATGTCTTTGGTTTTAGAGCCGCTTGTCTCTGAGCTGCTCTGGGGGCCAGGCATCTCAGGGGGCTGGGAGCATGTGGTACCTCAGGCTCTTCCAGAAGCTTCTGTTATTGTGACGAGGTTAACTTGGTGCGCGTGTAGCTCCCAGGTGAGGCTCCTCGCCACCCCAGCGCCCGCTGTGTTCTCTGGATGTAGCGGACTCGTAGTCGACCGGGCCGTCTATAGTGTATTGCATAGAATAGCATAGCGTAGAATAGCATCGTAAAGCATAGCATAGTCCAGCATAGCATATCAAATTATTGTATAGCATAGCACAGCATAGGATTGTATAGCAAGAGAATAGAGCAGAAGAGCATAGAATAGAAGAAAAGCCACCATTAATACAAGAAATTTCATCTGTTAAATTCAGCTTGCAAAAACGAGTACAAAACAAAGTACATTTGAATAAGATAAGATAAGATAGGCTACTTAATTCATCCCAGACGGTAAATTCTTGATTCTCAGATAAAGACAGTACATTTACATTTAGGGCATTTGCAAGCGACTTACAAAGAGTACTGTAGGAGCCTAAATGCCTATTTGCTTTATTTAAGTTAATATTTTATGATAATGTTGTAGTGCCGAGAGACGGGAGTCGGAGGCGGTGTATCAAACGTCAAAACTTTAATTGACATGGAACAGGTCAATAAGTAAACACTCCAAAACGCGCGAGGTAAAACAACAACTCAACAGTCCGTACCGTAAAAGAGTCCGTGCGGAACAATAAACCCCACCCATAGTTCCGTGGGTGAATTATGTCAATCCACCACACAAGCCCCCCCAGAATTCACCCATAGTCAAAATCCTTGCGCTGGAAGGGCGACGACTCGACCCGGCGAGTCGTCATCGGGTGCCGAGGAGGGAGGGGCACGGGCGTTGCTGTCCACAGAATCGGGGGTCCAGGTAGTTCAACGAGGTCGAGGGCACCCCGACAGGGGGTGGGGGGCGGGGCATGGGAGGACGGCCCCGGCGTGGGGGCTGAGCCAACTCCAATGGCCTGGAAACGTCCACATGAGCAGGCTTAATCCTATCAATGGAAACCGTCTCAGGCCTACCACCAATGTCCACCACCAGGCTCTTGTCCCCGTGTTGTATGACCCTGAACGGGCCGTCGTAAGGGGGCCGCAGAGGTCCGCGGTGGGCGTCATGGCGAATGAACACAAAATCCGCCGAGCGTAGACCGGGGGACACCTGGAACGCAGGGGTGCTGTGTTGCGACGTGGGGACGGGTGCGAACGTCCCGGCGGTCTCCAGCAGGGAGGAGCGCTGCCTGGCCGCAGACCAGGGAACCGTGGCGTCCGGAATGAAATCCCCGGGGACCCGTAGAGTCTGGCCATAGACAAGCTCCGCCGATGAGGACTGCAAGTCCTCTTTGGGAGCGCACCTGAGGCCAAGCATCACCCACGGGAGCTTATCCACCCAGTTGCCGTCTGTCAAGCCAGCACGCAGGGCCGCCTTCATGGATCGGTGGAAACGCTCACATAAGCCGTTAGCCTGGGGGTGATAGGCGGTAGTGCGGTGCAGCTTGACCCCCAAACCTTGGGCAACCGCGTTCCAGAGCTCCGAGGTAAACTGGGAGCCCCGGTCGGAGGAGAGGTCGGACGGGGTCCCAAAGCGCGCAACCCACGTGCCGATGAATGCTCGGGCCACGTCGGAAGACGCCGTCGAGGAGAGGGGAACGGCCTCTGGCCAGCGGGTCGTCCTGTCGACCATCGTGAAGAGGTAGGTGAAGCCGTGAGAGGGGGGAAGAGGACCAACCAGGTCAACATTGACATGGTCGAACCTCCTCTCGGGAACGGCAAAACGTTCAAAAGGGGCTCTAGTATGGCGGTGCACCTTAGCCCGTTGACAAGCCACACACGAGTCGACCCACGTTTTCACGTCCCTCTTAAGTCCCTGCCACACAAACTTCTGAGAAACCAACTTCACGGATGGTTTCCTGCCAGGGTGG
>PIJE02001928.1:0-12972 GCA_002895965.2 Coryphaenoides rupestris | reverse complement strand
AGACCGTTTAGGACGCCGCCGGTAAATCTTTTTTATTTTTTATTTCGTGGACCAATGCCAAACGTGAGTGGCTTTGCACTCGTATACTTTCACGTCTGTCGGATGTAAAGGTTACCCGTTACCCGGGTTCGCCGAGCGGTGAGATGGAAAACCGATAGCGGAAAAAAGAAAAAAAAAGACGAGAGATGAGATGGCGAATTGTGCGAAAAAAATAAAAAAAAGACTTGCAAACATGGGCCACACACGTCCAATTACGGTTATTAATCACAATTCCCGGTTGGGAGCGGATTTCTAATTATAAAAATGTTTAATTGTTGACACATTTTTTCTCTCTTGTAAAGGAGCACGCGACAAATGGAAAGCACCTCGGCTACCAAACATCGAGTACACACACACCTCGACCCTTAGCTAGGCAGAGCCCGGGGATCGAACCTGCAACCTTCCTGTTGGTTGCCAGACAACTGCTCTTACCGCCGGAGCTATTGTCTCCCTGAGTCTCAAAAGACTGGTGATTACCACGACTGCTGTTGTTATTATATTATCATCTATTTGTTGCCGCCATCTTATCCGTCTCTGTGTCTTTGAAGTTGGCCAGAGAGTTGTTGAAGAGAAAGCCAGCTCCGTGTTGGGGGGGAACTACGTGTGTTTGTGTGCATGGGTGTGTGCGGTTTGTGTGTTTGGGGGGGGGCTGGAGTATGTGTGTGTGTGTGTGTGTGTGTGTGTGTGTGCATGTGTGTGTGTGTGCGTGTGTGTGTGTGAGAGACTTTGGTCAAATGCTCCCCACTGGGTTTGTGTTTGACTTGAAGGTGCATTTTGCCAACAATTAAACAAGAAAGAACAAAGTAGAAATGCTTGAAACAATTAGATTCCCAGGAAATCCATGAATTGCTAATGAATGTAATTTAGTAATTCATTAAGGCAGGAGGCTAATTGACTTGAAGTCCAACATTTCCCAGTCAAGTAGTTTTACTGTTTGTGGACACAGCTATGATATGATATGATATAATCCCCTTTATAACATGGTGTGGTCGATTACTCCTTTTTAACACCATCACCATCACCAATAACCATCACAGCAAACATACTGCAAGACCATTTTGACCCCAAAATCAAGCTTCATTTTAAGTTGTGACGAATGCAAAAAAAATGCTAAATGGATGCTTTCATCAGTATTTGCTGAACGTAATAACATGCTTTTACTGTCGTATGATAATTCTTATCAATTCAACACAAACATCATTTTCTTATCCTATTGTATCCTATGCAAGTCTGCTTTGCTGTGTTCCGACTGTGATTCCCCTCACAGAAGCACATCCCCACTGCAGAGACATTTGCATGTTTCCATGCGTTCCCGGCCCTCCCTCGGTGCCGGTGGTGCCGAGAGGTTCCGGCTAGAATGAATTGGACGGCCGATCGTGGTGTCCGGTTACAATAATATGAATATGTAAATCACACCAACATGTGAGGGGAAATGTATTGAATGATAACCTCATGAGATGAACCTCCCAGCTCTCCCTGTGGTCCCTCCAACACAAATAGAAGAAATACATGAAATAAAACACAAAAACACAACAGTATGTACTTACATATGTGAACAACATGTCTCCCTGGGGTGCAGCCAGAATATTGAAGTAAACAACCTCTCTGGACCTCTGGGAAAATCTGGTAAAATACATTCCTTAAAATCCCTTTCAGCTAAATAACCCCTGGTAAACTACCATCTCTCTGGTAAAATACCATATTTCTGGGAAACTACCTATTTGGTAAACTACCCCTCTGGTAAAATACATTTCTGATCAAATACATTTCTGGCAAAGTACCTTTCTGGTAAAACATCTGTCTGCGAAACTACCCCTGGTAAACTACCATCTCTCTGGTAAATTACCGCTCTGGTAAACTACCACTCTGGTAAAGTACAAGTCTGTTAAACTACCACTCTGGTAAAGTACAAGTCTGTTAAACTACCACTCTGGTAAAGTACAACTCTGGTAAACTACCTCTGGTAAAGTACAACTCTGGTAAACTACCTCTGGTTAAACTACTTATGTGGTAAACTACCTCTGGTAAATTACCTTTCTTGAATATTACCTCTGGTCAACTACATCTCTGGTAAACTACCTCTGGTTACTGATATGATTTCTCTATATACTTTATGAGAGAACAAGACAAAGTAACAGCCGTTTGAAAGGCTTTTTTCTTCAAACATTTGTCTCATCTTGCGGGGCAGAGTTTGGCCAAGTCCAAGGTTGGTTTTCTTTCACTGAAACACAAAGACAGACGCTGATTAAGTGACTCTCTCTTCGCTCGGCACGGCTTGTTTACATGGCACTGCAAATCTTTTAGAACTTTGTGTTCACTCTCAGAGAAAGAGGTTTGAAATTACCATTTTTTTACCGTACGTTATTCGCAGTTCAGTGCAGTACCAATGAAAATCATTGTTTTGAATCATTTGACATTCAAAGTTTGAGTGGACACAATAGAAACACACAGACTCCACACACAGATCTATCAAATCCTGAATGGGCAAAGCACATCTCCCAAATGCCCTGCCCTGAAGTTCTATCTCTTATCTTATCTAATACATCATACTTGAGGAAGCAACAACATATACTCTGAACGCCATGTCCTGTTGTCAAAGAAGCATTCAAGGCTTATTGGTTTAGCCAAAGTGTGTACAGAGCTAGGCAGCAGACACTGGGAATCGAACTCAGAACCTTTGGTCGGGGAGTCGACCACCCATAGCCACTAGGGCAAGACATGCACTGAATGGCTTTTCATCATTTACATTTACATTTACATGGAGGGCATTTGGCAGATGCTTTTATCCAAAGCGACTTAGAAAGTGTACATTTGTTGAAAGAGACACTGAAATATATCACTGTGGTACCTGAAGATAAGAATAGAGCTGTTTTCCAGCATTCATATTTACGAGACGAATAGAACGAGTTTCATAATTGCCAAGTTGCCTGCATAAGTAGCTGGGCAGGCGTGCGATTCTAAGCATGATACAACATCTGAGAACGAACAACAATGCTAAGTGCCATTAATAAGTGTTAAGACATATAAACACGCAGGTTANCTTAACTGAACCAAGGTCAGTCTAAGCTTGGTTTCTGAAACCCAAATTCCGGCATTACCCGAATTCTGACTTAACTTAAAGGGTTAACCCGGAAATCCAGCTCCTTCAAACAGGGCCCTGGTGTGAGCGTGATTAGACATACTGTACCAAGTGATCTAGTCATCATACATCTGGGTGGACACTCCCACTTGTGATGTAACTATGACAATTTTAGGCACTTGACAATTTTGAAATGTAATCTCTTGAATTCATGAAATGTATTGTGACAAGATTTTCTTAATACGTCAACCAATCTGATTTACAGGTCAATACCAGGTCAATATACTTTGATCCCACCACGGCCTCTTCATTGTGTGTGTGTGTGTGTGTGTGTGTGTGTGTGTGTGTGTGTGTGTGTGTGTGGTGTGTGTGTGTGTGTGTGTGTGTGTGTGTGTGTGTGTGTGTGTGTGTGTGTGTGTGTGTGTGTGTGTGTGTGTGTGTCATTCTCCCCTTTTCCTCCCTTTCTCAAAATATACAAATAGTTATGCTGTGTAGTTTCTGTTCAATGTTTAAAACTAATCAATTAAAATATTACAGTATAGGCTAACGTATGAATGAATCTCTCTCCTAGAAGTGGAATCCCAGCTGACACCAGCGCAGGTATTCCCCTGTCCTGGGACTAGTGTCCTCCCATTGGATACAGCCTCCTCTCAAGAGCCAATCAGAGCCTCCCCAGGAACAGTCCAAAATACGAGATTCCAGCAGACGGCGCCAGACGCCACTCTTGTGAACATTGTGGGGAAAGCTTTAATCGCTCTGGTCATCTGAAGGCACACCAGCGCATTCACACAGGAGAGAGACCGTACCGTTGTCAGCAGTGTGGGGAAACCTTTACTCAATCTGGTCATCTGAAGACACACCAGCGCATTCACACAGGAGAGAGACCGTACCGTTGTCAGCAGTGTGGGGAAACCTTTAATCAATCTGGTCATCTGAAGAGACACCAGCATAAACATCATCAGTGAAGTGTGAGAGAGAGATCCACCGTATATGATAGAAATAGTTCTGTATGTGTGTTATTGTGGTTTTTATATAAATAAATGTTGTAGGAGCAGGCAGAGGATGGTCCGGGACAGCGAGGGTCAGTAACGGGTCCTCAATCTGGAAAGTCTTGCATGTGGAAGCGAAGACACAGTACGTTTCTCAAGACCAAGAATGCAAAAGACTGACGTGTATTTGGGGAGAACGTTCACTTTCATACGATGCGTTTTCTTCTGGGTGTTGCGCAATACGTGTCTTGAGCCAATAATGTTCATCACGAGCCAACGGTATAATATAACTGCATCATCAATATTGTTTTTCTGATGAATTAAAAAATATAGTGTACATTATCTGTTTTGTCTTTTTAAAAACGGAGAAATTTTAAAAGTGGAAAAATGCATCTATTCATCACCATTCGATTTTTGGACGGAGCAGATGACAACATAAAACTTGATGCTAAGTGTTGGCGATCTATGAGGAAGACACAAACGCCTCACAAACTCCACATTGAAATTCGTCAGGACAAAATCGTGGAGTCCTCCTGCACATGTAAAGCAGGGTGAGTACGTTAGTGATGTGTTTACAATGAAAATAAGCCTAAGATCTGCTAACTACTAGCTACAATGGGCTAATCACCTAGTTATGCTAATCACATACTTGTAAATTAATTTTAATCAGACACAAATTAGTCTCAAAATGTTGAATACATGCCACAAAAGCAAATAAGTGCATCAAAACAGAATCATTTATTTTACACAGATATGTTTTGTTTAAATAAATACGATCAACATTCATTTAGTGTTTTCATGAACCCTCTATGGCATGGTGTTGCTCTCAGGTAACAAACACCTTGTTGGCCCTCACACTGACCCTTTCATTTGTTTTAAATAGAATATCACGTGACAAGTAACAAGTCTGTGACCAATGAAATGAGGGGCTGGACTTCTGGGAGGGGCAGGGGGAGGAGTCACACTCCATGTGGTCCTAATCAGCTGATGTGTAGATACCAGTCAAGAGCACAACGCTAACGGACCGATCTATATTTCACTCAATCTCCTCATTGATCGATACAAAAATAATTGCCGAATTTTTAAACCTGGATTTTTTTTGCATATTAATGCAAATCTGTCCAGAGATTATATTATTATATATATTATATTATATTTTACTGAACCATTTTAAAATGGAGTCTGGTGACGCCCCTGGTTCCCAGTCCTTCCAACACTAATATTAATCTATGTTCTATCATGTGATCTACATATATATATATATACATATACATATAGATATTAGGGTTGTCAAACGATTACAATTATTAATCATGATTTTGTGTAGTTAATCGCGATTAATCCCAAGTTTTTTATTGCCTCAAACTTGAATGATTTTTCAAGTGAAAAGCAGTGTATTGTGTTGTAGTCATATGAATGGAAAATATAAGCAGCATCCAAATGTATTTTTTATTACAATAAAAAAATCCAGTATAAAACCAAAAATATTTGTAGCCACTGCCAGGGCAATAACATTTTCATCATCTTATCTAGTTTGTTATTGCATAACATTTTAACAGACAAACAGGCACCTTTTGTAGCAACAGATACCAGCAGAAACATCTCATATATTTCTTGGGGAAAATGCAAGATGCCGGTTCCCCTTGACCTCTGACCTCGCGTGTTCCTGCCACATCAAGGAAGGGAGCGAGGCCTCTCTGGCTTACCTCCGGCTTGTTGCAGACCTTGAGGACGCGCAGGGTGTTCCCGCAGACGTTCTCCAACCGTGGTGTTGCCGAGGACGCAGGCGATGCCCAGGACCCGCACCCCGGGGGCCCCCGGCGCCATCGTGACGGCCTGGCCGTCGTCCACCCCGCGGTCCCCGTCCACCGGGACCTTCCGACTCATCGCCGCCGCCGCTGGACCGGGACCACGATGAGCACAACTGTACGCACAAGGGTACAGAGGAAAGGTAAAGTTGTTCAAGTTGTTGGTGACACCGAAGGACGTGTTGTGATGTTGCACAATAATAACATTTGCTTTATGTTTGAACCTAACCTGTAATAAGATAAGATAGAACTTTATAAATCCCGAAGGAAATTCTTGTGCCAGGTTGCATAGCAATACAGTACAATAAAACAATATGGAAATACACAGAATAATACAAATAAAATAACTAACAGATTTACAAATGTACAGTTAAAATATACTAAATAATCAGAGAGGCTGACTACTAACATTTCCATCCTCATACATAAAGACCTCTATTCTATTCAATTCAATTGTATTTGTATATCCCTTAATCACAAGACGGTCTCAAAGGGCTTTACAGGACAGATTATTATTATGGGGCCAAAAGTGATTGATGACCCCCCAGCCCTATAGCGCCCCCCAGAGGACAAGAAACGAGTCCCTTAATTAACAAGGAAGAGACCTGGAGGAGGACCTCAGAGTGGGGGTCCCTCCTTCCAGGGATGGTTCAGAGGTCAATGGGTGTCATACGGGCGTTAAAAACAGGGCTAACAAAGCAGAACACATTATAAAGGACAAAGTACAAATAGTCAATGAAATAGTAATATTGTGATGGGGTGCTGGCTGGAGAGCAGCTGGTGGCCCTCAGGTGGGGTCAGGCCAGCAGGTATCAGTCATGATCACTGCAGCACCCTACACATATAGAAATATGATATATACTGGATATCAATATATACATATATACATGTATATATATATATGTCATATTTATATATGTAACGGTGGACATAATAATTAGGATTTTAAATTCATGTTTAATTTGGGATAACCAACCATTGTTTGGTAAGACTTTTATGTGGTAAACAGCGACATCTAGTGGTGCAGCAGGAGAGTGTGACGTCACGTTCCCTCACATGCTCTGGGATCACACACACACACACACACACACACACTGATCACACACACACACACACACACACACACACACACACACACACACACACACACACACACACACACACACACACACACACACACACACACACACACACACACACACACACACTAGGGTGGCCATTTCCATAACACCATAAAGGAGGACACTTTGCTGCATTTAGTGAAGCCAGAATAATCACAACATATAGGACTCTGGTATACTCCCCACTACAATACAATGTTGTCCATGATAATGATGGCATCATGACACAGTGATTCTGAGATACTCTATTCATTGCAAGACAATTTAATCTCTGATATATCATGATGTATGTGTCACAGAGCCGTGTGAAAAGCAGTGAAGATGTCAATGCATGAATCAGCACGATATGAAACGCTAGAAATCATGCACAGTATCACTGTGGAAGGTGCGTTCCAAAGTGATTACATCCACCGGTTCAATCTACTCGTGTTGAGGTACAAAATATTTGTCATTTATTCATCCAACTGGGTTAGCTGATTGACAAAACCAAGGATTGAAATGAGCTCATCTCTGAGGTGAGTGAAGTCACAGCAGGACGATCAGAACATGGAATTCTACTCATCTGCTGATCGAGTAAAGACTATTTCTTAACAGTTTTTTTTTACAAGATGGATATGAGGCAGATTTGGAAAGACGTCCTTCGTTGTGTTCCAAGAGCAAGCTAAGCATCAAGCAGCCATGTTGAGAGCTCTACGGCAGGATCTTACCTAGCATGCTGCTGTTGCCTTCTGTGGGGGAGACCTGGGAGTCCGGACCCAGTCGGGACCCAGATTCTGATGATCCATCAGTTGCCGGATCGACGATATCCCCGTTGATGGTCCGATCCGGTCCCAGTACGATGCCATGTTTCTGGACAAAATACAAACACATCTTTTAGACATTTTATTTAAACTGCATTTTATATCAAGGACACGTTTTCTTATCGGTGCTTCAATTATTTGTTACTTATTTGTTTATGGCGATATAGTGCAAGGATGGATACAGTTCTTTAAGGTTCATTTTGACATTCAAATCAACACACACACACACACACACACACACACACACACACACACACACACACACACACACACACACACACACACACAGTCAACCACTGGCGGCAACAGCCCAGGTAGTCAGTCAATTTTTAGCATGAGGGCGTATGGAGGTATGGACAGCGGCAGCACATGGCAGAGGGAAGAGAAGACTCGGAAGGGAAGTGTACAAACATAAACATAAAAAACATGTCCACAATGCTTCAGACTAAACAAAGAAGCGTATTATGTAGACATGATAGGTATAGGGTGGCGCTTGAGTACAGTCGAGTAATGCAGTAGAACTTAAAGAGTGAAAACAGGAATTCAGTAGAAGTAGAAGAACGTTTTGTCTCAATGTGGACCGGCTCGTTGTTCACCAGTGTCCAGGAACTACGGAGATGACAACCAACGCAACGTGCGCACAAAACAGAGGCGAGGCATTCTACACTCTCCATCTATGGTTATTACCCTCCGTGGTGAACACTCTCCATGGTTCATAATATTCTATGGTTCATAATATTCTATGGTTAATAACACTCTATGGTTAATGCTGTCCATGGTTAATAGACTCCATACATATAATGGAGTTCCCTCTCCAAGGTCAACACTTTCTCTCCAGACCGTATACCTTCACTTCTTTGAGGTTCTGCATGTACTTTGACTCCACATCTTGAATGTGATCTTTCAGCTCATGGATCTCCTGGTGTGAGGAGCGTTTGAGGAGTGGAGAGCGGCGAGGGGAGGAGAAAGCGGTAAAAGCTCAAACAGCGTGACGAGAGCACCGAGTGTCAGAGGAAAAACAGCAAAGTAATGAGGCATGGAGCCAGAGAGGGGAAGAGAAGGAGAACAACAGACAATAGATAGCATGGAAGAAGTGGCTGAACATGACTGTAATCGCGGTGATTACAGGTTGAACATTTCAGATTTAAGGCTCAAAACAGTGCTGGTTGGGAAAGTCCAGGGTGCCCTTGATGCATGTTGTCATGTAAGGGCCTGTTCACACTGTCCTCTTAAATAATAGGCACCACCTTCCTACGTTAAACCCAATGTGAAATGACCAAACTGGCCGCCTTTAAAAGGCACAGGTCAGTGAACCTTTTGTTAAATGCACATTCGACACGGGCTGCTTTTTATCAGCTGACCGATCACAACGGCTACCGTTCCCGCTGCTGGTGGAAAGGTTCCGGATGTTCACTCGCACGTAAATATCAGGAACTACGACGTGTCAAGTACCCCGATATCGTGATTCTCCATCGCAGGCGGCCGGCGTGAACACGCCTTCACCGGTTGGCTTTTCCGGCGGTCAGTCGTGATGTTGTCCTGTAAACGCCTTTACCTTGATCTCCCGTATGGACGCCTCGTTGTCAACGGCGATGGACGTCTCGCCACTTCCTCTCCGGGAGGACGTGCCCCCTAACGAGGTGAGGGTCGAAGCTGTTGAGGCAGAGGCTGCTCTGGAACCCCTGAGGAGGAAACACGTTTTTTAATAGAATTAGGATTTTTCTGAGGAAAGTTTGTCCACGATGGGCTTCCTTAGATACCTTAGATAAAAATAGAAAATATTTGTGACATTTAACTCACCTTCTCAATATAATCTCTGTCATCCACCTGTTGGGACAGAACACAGAAACCATTATGTATAACTGTGTGTGTGTGTGTGTGTGTGTGTGTGTGTGTGTGTGTGTGTGTGTGTGTGTGTGTGTGTGTGTGTGTGTGCCATGTCATGCCACAACTATTTGTTTGGCATCAGTTGGGAGATAAAGTGCCTTGCCCCAGTGCACAGGGGGCAGCCCCAGTTTGCTTGTCTCAAACCAGACAAGCAGCTTGAACTCCTCCTCCAGCCTCCACAAATACGGGATGTGTTGACGCTGAGAGTCTCAACATCAACACATCGTCGCTCGAATAAACACACAACACACACACACACACACACACACACACACACACACACACACACACACACACACACACACACACACACACACACACACACACACACACACACCTGGCAACCCGTCTCGTGTGTGTATCAATACTCGATATTACTCATAAGCCACGCCCCATTGATCCAGTTTGTATAAAAGGTTAGTGAATTTACTCCCGATGTACGCGTGTTTCCAGCTGAGAAGCAATCCCGTGTTTTGTCGGAAAGACTACACTAGATGGCGCATGCGGGAGACGTATAGATAAATCAACGAGCGGCAAGCTAACAAATACCATAGCAAAGTGAGTAGCTACAAGTTGCAGTTCATATTGTGGAAGATGAAGGCCTGAGTGATATTATTAGGATCGCATCGAATGACTCCACGTACGAGTTGTGTGTGTGTGTGTGTGTGTGTGTGTGTGTGTGTGTGTGTGTGTGTGTGTGTGTGTGTGAGAGGATGGTATAAGAGAGAATGACATGTGAACATGTAGAGGAAGTGTTTGATGGTGTATTTGTGAGTCAGTGAATGCAATATATTTCTCACTATTGACTGAAGTGATTTTGAATTCTCTTCTATTGCAGGTACTTGACTGAACATCTGGGAGGAGAAAAGTTTGTTTCATGCTCTGTGGTGCTGCCTGCTTTTTGCTCTCTCGGGTGATGAAGAGCTCCGATGATGACCCTGCCTACATGGTAAGATTCAAGTTGACATTCACAACGGACCTGGAGAAGCGAAAGGGAAACACCAACGTCACATATCTGAAGATTGCCACCGCACTTGGCCCAAGATTCAAGGACCTCAAGTGTCTACCCAGAGCTGAGAGGGGTGAGGTGTGGGCTTCAGTCAGCGACTTACTCAAGAAAGACAGGCTTGTTGCACAGCAACCTGTGGAAGCAACAACGTCAGAGCCATCAAAGAAAAAGTCAGCCCTCTTCGTTGCTTCAGAGTCTGATTCTGATGAGGAGGAAGACTCAGTTGAGAAGTGGGTGGACCGATACAAAGGAGAGCCCACCATCAGTATGGAGGCCTGTCCGCTGCAGTGGTGATCACAACATGCAGGGTCACACAGCAGGCTGGCCTGCATTGCACAGAAGTACTTGGCAACACCTGCCACATCCGTACCGTGTGAGCGGTTGTTTTCCCTTGCTGGGTATATTGTACAGAAGAAGCGAGCTGCTTTATCATCTGAAAATGTTAGTAGGCTTGTATGTCTTAGCAACTGGCTTGGTGCAAAGGAATAGGAAAATGTCAGGTTTATTTAGTCTTTGTGTAACTATTCAGCCTGCATCATTGAAAGTGTTTTTGTTTTGTTTTGCATTTTCCCCAAGAAATATATGAGATGTTTCTGCTGGTATCTGTTGCTACAAAAGGTGCCTGTTTGTCTGTTAAAATGTTATGCAATAACAAACTAGATAAGACGATGAAAATGTTATTGCCCTGGCAGTGGCTACAAATATTTTTGGTTTTATATTGGATTTTTTTATTGTAATAAAAAATACATTTGGATGCTGCTTATATTTTCCATTCATATGGCTACAACACAATACACTGCTTTTCACTTGAAAAATCATTCAAGTTTGAGGCAATAAAAAACTTGGGATTAATTGCGATTAATCGCGATTAACTACACAAAATCATGCAATTAATCGCGATTAATAATTGTAATCGTTTGACAGCCCTAATATCTATATGTATATGTTTATATATCTATATGTATATGTGTATATATATATATGTAGATCACATGATAGAACATAGATTAATATTAGTGTTGGAAGGACTGGGAACCAGGGGCGTCACCAGACTCCATTTTAAAATGATTCAGTAAAATATAATATAATATATATAATAATATAATCTCTGGACAGATTTTGCATTAATATGCAAAAAAAATCCAGGTTTAAAAATTTGTCAATTATTTTTTGTATCGATCAATGAGGAGATTGAGTGAAATATAGATCGGTCCGTTAGCGTTGTGCTCTTAACTGGTATCTACACATCAGCTGATTAGGACCACATGGAGTGTGACTCCTCCCCCTGCCCCTCCCAGAAGTTCAGCCCCTCATTTCATTGGTCACAGACTTGTTACTTGTCACGTGATATTCTATTTAAAACAAATGAAAGGGTCAGTGTGAGGGCCAACAAGGTGCTTGTTACCTGAGAGCAACACCATGCCATAGAGGCTTCATGAAAACAAAGCAATACAAAATGAATGTTGATAGTATTTGTGCTGTTTGAACGCTCGAGTGTCTCTTTGTTTCTCTCTGTCTGAGCTTCTAGACATCACAGCTCTGTGTCTCCTGGTCCTATTCTAATAAGGTGATGGTTCTTCATCACTGAGTGAAGTCATGGAACAGCAGCCCATAAAAGTAGCCTGGAAATCCAGACCCACATCTAGAAAGCTGTAGGTCTGGTAATGAGCAATGAAAATGGCCCAACTCGAGGGGCGGCAAAATACGGGATGTGTTGACGCTGAGAGTCTCAACATCAACACATCGTCGCTCGAATAAAAGATCACATGAAATACACACGGAATCAAACTCCACTTCACGCTTATTTCTTTCTTCTGTATTTCTTTCTGTATGGACCGTCGGGAGGTCCCTCTGTGTGAGCCCCTAAAAACATGCATGTTCTGTTCTCTCCCTCTTGAGCAACATCGGCTAATTAAGTGGTTCCCAACCACGGGGTCGGGACCCTCACTCGGGGTCCCTTGATATGGAGTCGCAGAGAGATTGCTGACATAAGCTATAGCGATTTGACGATCCCATTTTAGCACATGAACACATTGTTTTAAAAGGTCTCAGAGACATCCAGTGTACACGAAGTGACCGAATGATTCATAGCCACTAGCAAATGGGCGATGAACACTATATAGTGTTTAAAATGTGGTGCGCTCCGAGCTTGAGCGAATCCAAGTGCGTCCCGAACCCAAGTTGATTCACCGAATGATCATAGCCACGAGTCAATCTCCTCTACTGAGCGATGATCTCTT
>PIJE02001927.1:71189-83107 GCA_002895965.2 Coryphaenoides rupestris | reverse complement strand
AATATATCCTAAAAATAAACAGACATCCAGCAAGAAAAAAGAACAAAATGAAACTAAAGCAAGTTTAAACAGATGGGTCTAGAGCTGCATTTAAAAGTGTCCGTGGATGTCCACAGATCGTAAGCCCAAACGGGAGAGAGATCCGACGTCGAGGAGCTCCAATCGCTCCGAAGCCCCCCCAGACGTCGTCTCCTTTTAGTCTGTAGCCTGCAGCCAGGAGCAACCTGCGCACCCTGATCACAGCACCGTTTCCTATGGGGACGACACGGCTGCTTGGTCGGCTCTTTAGTGTGGACATTGGCTGACCATGCAGGTATCTGAATGAGATTACAAGGATTGCGGGGACTTGGTCGGGAGGCTTGGCAGCAGCGTTTTGGACCACTTGTAAAGGGGGGTTTAGCGATGTCTTGCTAAGACGGGCGTAAAAGGGAATTACAGTAACCAAGAGAGAGGCGGGTGGGGTGGGGGGGGGGGGGGGGGGGGGGGGGGGGATAAACGCAGCGAATAATCATCTCCATCTCAGCTCTGGACACAATGGGGCTGAGATGAGCAATGTTTCTCGCCGTAGAAACAGGAGAGAACCAAACACGTCACATAGAAATGCTTTGAATAAAAATGGTCGGTTTCGACCGAAGAGGATAAAGAAGTCGAGTCGTTCCGTCACCTCAGCGGCACAAAGCCATCCGGGACGGAAACGAGAACTTCTGTTTAATCAGTGTTTAGCTGAAGAGAATTATCTGCCATCCATCTTAGAACAGACCGCTTTGAACATTTGAGGGCTTAAACAAAATGAGTAATTGAATATCGTCCGCTTCACAATGGAGGATTAGATAGCTTTAAATGACTTATTATCTGCCCGAGAGGAAGCAAGTCGAGGAAGCAACGGAAGCAACACAGCTCCGTCCACACGTGGAGACGTTGGTCGTACACCGGGGTACAATTGCCGCAGTGTTCCTTGCTCACGCTAAAAATAGAGAGCTTGCAAACCCACTTAAATGCACCGCTCTTACACACTTTAAGGAAGCGATGGGGGCCGCCGTTGGGTTGGGCTGCCAGGGGGAATTATAGCTTACCTGGATGCAGGGCGTTTACAGCACTCTACTGGGAGACGGACCAGCTAGTGACAGCTCCCTCCGGTGATGTTAGTGGAGGCGGATCCATCGCTGTCGTATTGATGTGTGTGTGCGTGTGTGTGTGTGTGTGTGTGTGTGTGTGTGTGTGTGTGTGTGTGTGTGTGTGTGTGTGTGTGTGTGTGTGCAGAGAGGGTAACTCTTCTGTGTTACAGAGCTGCTCAAGTCAAGTCAAGTCAAGTCAATTTTATTTGTATAGCCCTTAAACACAGTCACAGTCTCAAAGGGCTTTACAGGTAATATGATTGTACAAGCAACCTCTACACTAAAAAACTTAAAACCTATGCTTCTCCTTTTTACTTCCCTGAACTTTCCACGGCACGAGTCGCTCTCTTTTTCCCCTCCGCTGAGATGTTTGGGCTTTGCGTTCGTCCTCCACGTGTTGCCGCTGTCCTATTACTTTCCTCATTGCGTCGGAGACATCAGCCAACCCCCCCGGCGGCGCGTGTGCTTCGCCGGGCGCTCCTGTGGTAACGTGTAATGCCATTATGTGCTGGGCCCCGCCGCTGTGTCAAGCAGATCCGCTCTGGACTACTGCGCTGGACTGTGCACCGTTTTGGGGAAAAGGAGAAATGGGGAAATGTTATTAGAGAGCAGGAGGAGAGAGGGAGGGAGGGAGGGGGAGAGAGGGAGAGGTATGAGGTGTGAATGTTATCTGGGGAAAATTGTATTTAGGCGCAGTCTCCACATGAGAGACAGAGAGAGACAGAGAGAGAGAGAGAGACAGAGATGGAATGTGAAGAGGGATCTGAGTGACTCTTGAAGGGGATTTAGAGTGGCGACCTCCCCGGTGCAGCATCGTCATCATCCTCACAGCCAACAGGGGAGCCTTCGTCGTCCTCGTCCTCGTCCTCGACGACGAGACAGACAGACAGACACGCACGCTTTACAACGCGAGCTCCCATCGTGACAGGCACTTTTCTCTGCGTTCGCGTGACTTGCGGCGTACTCCACATTGTCAACAATCTGTCTCTCTCTCTCTCTCTCCTCTCTCTCTCTTTCTCTCTCTCTCTCTCTTGATCCCCCCAACATTTGCAATTCATCTCTTCTTTTGCGGTGCGATGTTTACAGAAAAGTGCACCCGTGGCTTAATAATCCTAACGCGGCGTGTGGCGGCGGCGGCGGCGGCGGCGGTGGGATTACCAGCCGGGGACGTGTGTAATACACGCTGTAGTGAGCCGTAAGGCGTGTGCGGGAAATACAATGGGAGAAAAGGCAGACGGTACAGTTATTGTAGAGAAAATTGCTTCAAAATGGGGCCCATTTGTCATGGTTTCTGTCTAATGGCTGCGGAGAGTCTGTGATTGTGTGGAGTGGAGATGTGGGGGGTGTGTGGGTGGGACGGTGGGGGGTTGGGTGGGATAACAATGAAATTCCGGTATCTTCGGATTCCTGTGTTATTAGAGACGGACCGTTTGCAAACCTCATCCCACCTGCGTCGTCTCCTCTCTCCCTTTCTGGAAACGGAGACTCGATTACACCAGAGGAACGTGTGTCACAGTCCCCATAGGCGGGATCCGTAACAGAGATATCCGTCTGAAGAACTACGGTGTACGTCGGAAAGTTCGGGTTATTTCGGAACGGGGTGTAAAATAAATATAGTCGTCGTCGTCGTCGTCGTCAATGCGTTTCATGATGCAAAGTGAACACGTGCAAATGTGCGTTATAGATTCGTTTTGAGGTATAATGGGGCTGCGATGTCGATGGAAAGTATCAAAGCTCACCGACTCAAGTTCTCGTGAAATGAACACTCTCTCTCTCTCTCTCTCTCTCTCTGTGATAAAAAAAGATTCCAGTGATTAAAGTAGCCTCCATGAAAGGACCTGCGGCACCGCAACAAATATGAATGATGTCGTCATCTTCCCTATCAGCTGTCTAGTGCCCTTGAAACAAAAGAATGACAAAAAAACTATAATAACCACAACAACAACAACAACAACAACAACGAAGGGATTGGTTTGCGATGATGACTCCGTATATATATACAGTATATATACTCGGGATACGCCTGGGAATAAAAAAGCGGGCCTATGAAATCTGTGAGAGGCAGGAACCGAAAATCAATGCCGGCAAAATGTTTCTCCCGGAAAATTATCCATATTGATCGGGCAGAAGTGTGTCTCGTCGAGACCTCGCTAACAGGAAATGCGTTGGCTGTTCTCGAGGGGCTCCGGTGAAAACCCGGCCCCTCCCGACGAAGCCTGTAAAAACAACAACAGGGGTGGGTGGGGGGTGGGGGTGGGCGTGGCTTCGTATCGGGGGTCTTCACCCCCTGGAGAGCGACCTCCATCTCTCCATCTCTCCACCACCACCACCCCCAGCCCCCTGTGGTTTCCGCAGCCGTCTCCGCTCGCCTCGCTCACTGTTGCCGGAGGTAGCTCGCTCGCTCGCTCTCTCTCCATGCAGATGCCTTGTACATCAGCGGACGTTTGGTCCAGAGCCGGAGGAGACGAGGTGGTCGATCTGATCGGAACCTCCTCGAGGTTATCAGGAACCATACAGTAGGAATCATTAGTAATAGTATATTCCTTTTGTCGACGATGGAAGGAAGGCAGGACTACCCGACACAGAATCAACAGAATCAACCAATACTATGTTTTTGCTCATGTTTTTCTGTATATATATATATATATATATTTGTTGTTTTTTATATTAGAACCCGCAGAAGGTGTGATTTGGAAGTTGGAAGAGAATTAATACAAAAAAGATTTGCATGTATTGTAGCAGCTATGCTTTTAAAAAGCACTCTAAATTCACATTCTCAATGTGTATCAAGCAACATACTGTATTAATCCCACAGACTAGCATGCATACAGCACCATCGATGGTATTTTGGTTATGTAAGCCATTATATTATCGGAGACATTCGAGATCATTAGCACTGTTGTTGTTGTTGCGTATGCCTCATCTAAGCTTGGAATTACTTTGGATGCTCTTCGTCCAAGGGCGAAATATATGTCTTCCAAGTCATCCAATTAAGTTATTTTCAGTCATACAAGCTGCCATTTGTTATTCCGAATTCAGCGGCTACACGCGTGTTTAAAAGACGTGTAAGTGGACCCCGACAGCGCAGCATTAACCCAACCACTGAGAGATGTCTAAAGTTAATTTGAATCACATTTCCGTACGTCACTTCCTGAACGAACCTATTACCCCCCTGTTGTGTATTCCTGTGAAATAAAACGTTTCGCCCACGCTGAATATGCACAGCGCAACGAGAGCTAATATGCCAATGTTAGTCTACTCCGTATGTTTTATCCCCCACCCACCATATTCTTTTTACTTATTTTTTTGATCTTGTTGTAAAACTTTGCACCCCGCATGGCTGCTTCTCCTCGGCTGCAATTAAGAGATGACCCTGGGTCAATCATATTACTGCAGCCGTTTTAAACTTGAAATAATTCAACTTTAACGTGCAACTTTAATGTGTGTTGTGAAAATGTTTTAGTATGCAGTGGGGTTCCAATAATGAATTTGAGTTCCACACCAGGATTCAGTGAAATACAACTTTTATCAACTAATGGGGAGGGAAAGTGTAGGGTTAATAGCAGTGCCAAGTCCGTAATCCACATAGAGTCGTCGTAGTCCATAAGCAGGGTCTGGTACACCGGGAAGAAGTCTCATACAGATCAGGGTTGGGCTTGGGTTCAGGTAGTCAGGCAGGCGAGGGTCGATACACGAAGACGGGTTCTCAGACGTTCAAAGGTCCAGGCACAGCCAACTTCTCCTTCTACTCATCCAACCCAGGCACACAGCAATCTTCTATGTCCACTCAATCACTTCCACTTCCACTTCCACTTCCACTTCCACTTCCACTTCCACTTCCACTTCCACTTCCACTTCCACTTCCACTTCCACTTCCACTTCCACTTCCACTCTGATGTCGACATCTTCCACTTCCACCACGCTCTCCTCGACTCTCTCCACCACCCAGGTCCTCTCCCATTTATGTCCTGAAGGCAAGGTCCTGATTGGCTGCCGCGGAGTTCTTCTAACGAGGCGCAGGTTTCTCCAATACTGCTGATTGCCTGTCTCGGCGCCCGTGTCTCACGGGGCTCCCTCTAGGGGCCGAAGTGGGAATGTCGGTCCCTCATACTGCTTCCATAGCTCTCCTCTTATGCTCTCCTCTTATCATACCTTTATATATCAATGTTATTATACAAATACCATGCTGGATGCATTGTGGCCACATTCTTTGGGTTTGCTATTTTGTTAAGAAGCAGGTTTTGTGTTTCCAAAAAGTTTCAGACTGAGCGTAAACCAGCTCAGTTCAGTTTAATCCACCGACGACCAATCTTTGGCTCGAAATAACGAATACAAATTCAAATCCACGATTATCCACTTAAAGCTTTTTGTGTTTTAACCGAATTTGGCATGGTGTTGTTTACCGCTCTCGAGAAGTTTGCTTTCCATTCGGAATGCTCAAGGTACTTAGAGATAAGAGTTAATACGATTGTTAATTGGAATCTAAAAGGTGTCTTTGGCTGGAAGAGATTAGCCGCTAAAACTGTGCGCCACAATGTCACGTGGAGTTGTTGGACGAGTGCTTTCAATGAAACACAGACACGTGCATCAGTGGTTGTTCAAGCCGGCATCGCACCTTGCAGTTGTCCAATAGTCCACAGGAATTTGGCGAGAAGCAGGTATGCTGAATTATAGGCTCGCGCCGAAACGTGCTCCAAACCCCCTCATCGGTGCGCGTCTTGCTTGATTCCAGTCTGCTCCAGGTTCGGGGTTACCTCGTAGTTCTTCTCCAACAACATGAATGTCTCCGTAGCCTCACAGGTTTTTACAAAAAACAACAACAACAACAACAACAACCATGCAGGTACAAGTACAGGCAGATGGTTGCAAATTAACAATTCGGCAAACCGCGACGGTTGATCGTCTGATCGCAGTCCAAGATTCCCCCCACGCGGGCGCCAGTGGGGAATTAATCAGCGGTATACTTTCCAGCAGCAGCATTTGATTAAAACACACACTCACGCACACACACGCACACACACACACACACTCACACACACACAGGCATTCACCAGGTGTGAAAGCAGCTTGAAAACATACGGGGTAGACGATCCCCGGTGTTGCGCTTGTGAATTATTAATCCAATCAAACGGTGGACATTTCCATATCTCACATCTCTTTTCCGATGGCGAGGTGAAGTACATGGTGGCTATCGGCGCCGTCGTTATTTTCAATCAGAGCTGGGTTTTTGTTTTTTTTTAAACATTGATTACAGTTCAACTTTAATCGCACACGGTTGATCTCTGTCCATTCACCCCCCCTCACCCGCGTTCATGCGTCTTCCCCCACAGGGTCGTTAAGCCGAAATTTTGGACATAATGGCGAATACTGTGTGCCGGCGCCGGTGCCGGAAAACGTGATGTACAGCACACACACACGCACACACACACGCACACACACGCACACGCACGCACACACACACACACGCCACACACGCACACACACACACACGCACACACACACGCGCACACACACACGCGCGCGGGTTTAGCAGAACAAGCCTGACAGCAGGGCTCGCTTATTTCCTGCCCACAGGCGGCTAAAAGGATTTTTCCTTTTGCCTTAAGACTTTTTTATCAGTGAGGAATTAAGACACTTCTTTGCCGATAGCCTCAAACGTCAAACGGCTCCGCTATAACTGATAAAAGTGGCAGTTAAGTCCTATAGTAGACTTCATTTTTAGGCGGGCACAATGAGCAGTCAGCGCATATTTAAACACAACACACAGCGGCGGCGGCGTCGTGAAATTGGCTTTAGCTAAATAAAGCCAAAGCTTGACTTGTGAGTGGAATAAAATATTTCTATTAAGGGTGCAGTTTTATTCTGTGCTTCTTTTTTTTTTATCGACGGCTCGTCTTTTTAATCCTTTCTTTCATTCTTTCGTCCTTCGTACAAACTGTCTTTCTTTCATCGTTTAATTTGCTCTTTCGTTCATCGTTCTATTTTTCTTTCTTTTCATCAATTAGGCCTTTCTGTCTTCCCCTCCGTCATTTGTTATTTTACTCTCGATCTTTCCGTCTTTCTTTCTTTTTACATTTTTTAAGTCCTTTTTTCTTCGGTGCTTTCCAGCTGTAAATTTGTTTCATTCATTTACATTTACATTCATTCATTCTTCCTTTCTTACTTTGTCTCTTTCTCTCTTTCTTTCCTCCTTCCCTCTCTCCTCTCCTACACTCATCAAGTCATCTTGACAGCACAATCCCCCCCCCCCCCCCCCCCCCCGCAGGTTCGGTTCTGACCGGTGCTCCCGTGACGCGCTCGCCGGCCGCTGACAGCCGGACTTCAAATTCTGTGCGCGGCAGCCCCTTCACTGGGCATTCCTCCAGGAGCTCTGGCTTCGGCCAACTGTAACCAACCCGCCAAACCAAAAAACTATTCTCGCGTCAGGTTGCGGGTTGAAGTACGATATGCGCCACAACCACCCCCCCCCCCACACACACACACCCCTGAATCCGGACCGATTCCCTTCGACAGAACTTGCGCGTCAAACTCACGGAGCCAGAGGAAGGAAATGTGTGTGTGTTTTTTTTTCCGCTGTCTGTCACGGGACTGAAATGCATCGTGACCCGTCGGCTCGACCCCCATTTGCTCTCTGGCCCGGGGAGCGAGAGGGTTCAGAGAACGTGGGATACGAGGGCGGTCGATTATACGCTCGGATCTCTCCGAGGCGGCGGTCCGCCATGTGAAACCAATTAGAACGATAGGCGATGTTTTGCTGTTTTAAATTCACATAGCGTTTCTTTTCCCCCCCCCCCTACATCACATTCCAAAGACTCTTCCGGGGTCGGTTTGAATCAGTTTGAACATAAATACAATCTGCAGCGTTTTTTTTAACCCTTTGTTATAAACATGGAAGTGCAGCGAAATTTGCAGTGTCGCGACATCTCCGTCGTTCACAGCCAACGCGAGGAACGCTCCATCCGCTCTGGCAGGAGGAGAGCGTTGTTAAATATAGCATCGCACTTGTGTACTTCCCGGGCGTGTGCACAAACAGCTCGGTTTGCTGGCTGTTTCGCATCGCTGCTGGTCTCTTAATTTCCTTGGGTGTATGAGATCTGAATATCATTGACATTTATCAAGATGGATGTAACATATTACGGGTTGGAGATGGTTACCAGCGCCTGGGATTGGCAGAGAAATGTCATATGAGCATAAGCCGGCTCTTGATATGATTGCCATGTTATTTGTGGCATGTTATTATTGCGTGGTGTTCGGGTTGTGACCCAAATATGACGGGATATATCTTTCCCGATTTATTTTCCTCATTATCCACCACACACGCGCGCGCACGCACACACACACACAACCACACACCACACACACCACACACAACACACACACACACACGCACCCTAATAATATTTCTCCACAGACAACAACTTCCACAACAACTTAACACACAGTTGCACAGACACAAATCGGCATCTCATATGACACCAGGCTACATGTACATACTGTACACGCACACACACACACACACATGCACACACACATACAGTACACACACACACATGCGCACACACATACACACACACATGCGCGCACATGCTTGTGCATCCACCCACGCACACATGCACAGCCACCCACACACACACACACACACACACACACGCATATACACCACACACATATAAATACACACACACACACACACACACACACACACACATATAAACCACACACATATACACACACACACATGCATCTGCTTGTGCATCCACCCACGCACACACACGCACAGCCACCCACACACACACATGCACACACACATCCGCCCACACACATGCACACACACACACACACACACACACACACACACACACACTCGCTGTTGTGCTGACTTCCACATCCGGGACTTAGTGGCCCCGCGGGTGTGCGTCCGCTCAGTGCTGTGTCCTTCCCGCCACGTTGGCTCCAACCAACCCACTGCTCCACGGAAGAAGAAAAAAACCATATGTCTTATAACTTTATTTAAAGGCTACGGTGCTTAGATGGCACAAAACACAGCATGGAAGGCCAAGTATTGGCAGAAGTGTTGTTCCTTCCTCCGCTGAAAGCAATTCCACTGAATCATACGATGCATGAGTCGATGCATGGAACAGGTGGTTTAGTGTCTCCAGTAATATTGATGGCAGTCGTGATAAAGTCTTCTCCAAAGTCTGTAACAATGACAGTAGAGTATCACTTCAGGTGTCCAACATCAGGTGAAACGACAATTGTATTTCTCTCTCTCTCTCTCTCTCTTTCTCTCTTCTCTCTCTCTCTCTCTCTCTCTCTCTCTCTCTCTCTTCTCTCTCTCTCTCTTTCCCTCCCTCCCTCCCTCCCTCCCTCTCTCTCTATCTTTCTCTCTCTCCCTCTCTCGCTCTCTCTCTCTCTCTCTCTCTCTCTCTCTTTCTCTCTCTCGCTCTCTCTCTCTCTCTCTCTCGCTCTCTCTCTCTCTCTCTCCCTCCCTCCCTCCCTCCCTCCATCCCTCCCTCCCTCTCTCTCTCTCTCTCTCTCTCTCTCTCTCTCTATGCCATATATATATAATTATATAAGATTATATAATCTATAAGCAGTCCCGTCATCTGTTAAACAACGTCGTTCAGCTCCCATTACGGCTCCGGCGGCAGGGGATGGGTTCACGACCCCCTCGCCGCTCCCTTCCGGAAGGCTATTGCGTTAGCGTGCGACGAACCCCGTAATTCACGTCGCCGCGTGACTCGCCGTTAAAATGCGGCGAAAGCGTACCTACGGTGACGCGGCGCTTTTCAGACCTTTCCGTCGTAACATCCGGGATGAGATGAATTATAAGCAGCGTGCGCTATCTCTTTAGACTACGTCCCGCGCTCATTTGTTTTGAAGACTGTTTGATTTATGCTCGCCGGCGCCCTTGAGGACCTTATCTGCATCCAGCCGGCACAGCGATAGCAGGTAGCGCGCTACGCTAAATTAATCACCGGACATGGAGCAGCGAGAGAAGATGGGATTAAAGAGGAAGAGATGGAAGAGGAGAGGGAGAGATAAATACTTTAAATACATTTTAACTATGAGGGTTTCCCCCCCCCCCCCCCCCCCCCCCCTATTACAGTATTAACTAATTGGTATCCACGCCACGCCATGCTAGCTGGAGTTCATTTACCCTGTGAAAAAAATGTATCCACCTTGAACAGAGGGCATTTCACACTCGATTTAAATTATTAATTTCGTCCTTACCCTTGTCCATACGGCCATATATTAGCCGGACCTTAATTACCGAGACAATTAGACCAACCTAAAGTAGTTTAAGGTATAATTTAAATGCAATTGCACCTCGGCTTTTTTTGTATTAATTTAAGATTAACCAAAATGTCTTCCACGGCTCGCCCAAAGGTCAAAGCTAATTCACAAATGAGTTGGGAGATTTGTGATTGGATAATAGTATGCAAACACTCTCCCTAACTCGTGGATTCCCCCCCCCCCCCCCCCCGTAGTCATTAATTCTGCCGGACCTGCGTGTAACTGAAACCCCAACCTGAGGGGGGGGGGTTTGTCAGTAGAGGTGGATGGGGAATTGGCTTCCTTGTGAAACCTACAACCCGTTCGGCCCCTGTGGGACAGTCTGTGGTACTACTAACAGAATAGCGTACGGCGCGTTCACACTGCGGGCCTGAATGCGGTCGAAACTGGATAAATGTCAACGACTTTCTCTCGACAAGTTCTGCGGCGAGTATTAAAGCATAAAAATAAACGACACGGTAACACGATGATGATGATACATGGTGCAGTGCTGCCAACGGTTTGTTTTTTAAAAAGAGAAATAGGCCTATAACCTATAACTTTGCCCGATTCTTAACCTTATCTCTATCCGCATGAGGGACACAGTGTGAAAAACGTCTGCGGTTGTTTTGCCGACGCTCTCTGTTGTTTCCCGGGCCGCAGCTCGGCGCAGATGCGAAAGCGTACAAACCCAGCGAGGAGATGCGGGTGCAGGTGGATGAAAGGTACACGTCGTTCATTTACATACATTGAAATGAGAGAAAAAAAACGGCGCGAGAGGGAAAAGAGCGTGGTTCATTCAAGTCTGCTACTTCCGGGCTAAAAACGCTTTTCCAGAGAGGCAGCTTTCTACGAGCTGCGAAATCTGATCATTGAAGTGTAACGTGGGTTTTGACAGGTGTTTGACATTGCGTTTTTTGAAACTCGTCAAACCTCCTGAAAAAGGGGTTTACTTCCCCTTTAATCTCGCTGAAGTGAGGCGCTTTTTCGGCAAGCTCGTGTTCAAAATGTGTCGGCTCCGGGGAGCCGCGGGTCTCTGGGGAGGCGTCACGTCTTAACTGTTGTGCCGTGATGCCCTCCGAGACCGGGGATACAGAACGGTACTTGTCCCGACGGGAACCCGGGGCTTAATAAAACGCATTATCAGTACCATGTACCGCCGGCCCGGTGGAAAACCGTACTTAGGGGCCACCGCCTCTGTATGCTAATATGAACTTGGAGATTTCAGACAGTAAAGGACGAAATCCGTGCTCACGTCGCCATTGTCCTGAATGCTTGCTCGCTCCCGTCTTATCTGTTATAAACGCTTGCCGCATGCTAAAAGGCCCCAGTGTCTGCAACGTCTCAGACAAACGGAAACTTCTCGCTCACGAAGACAACGGCACACAACCACATACAGAGACACACACACACACACACACACACACACACACACGAGCGCACAGCTTGAGTGGTGTCTAGTAGCGATGGGGGATGCTGAGGAAGACGAGGGCGGAGCAGATGGTGGCCCACATTGTTGGTCTTCGT